>ARYC01000855.1:0-16467 GCA_000711775.1 Oxytricha trifallax | reverse complement strand
GAACAAATGATTGATGCAAGAAGCGCTGAAGAATCCTTACTCGACAGCATTCATGAACGCCTGGCTAGTTACTTCCAGCAACTGAATGAAAAATTGAGCAGTCAGAACGATCCTGACGAAGTGATGAAGGACACGAAATGCAAATGTCTCAGTCAAAGTGCACTTACATGCAGTGTGCCAAGTTCTTGCAGCCAAGTTCCCTCTTTTTAAAGCCTGTGGTCATGAACTATCTTGATGAGAAAACATCCTTCATTGACTTTTACTCTGAGTCAGGCAATGCTGTGTATGCTGCTGTCGTCTTTTCCAAAGCTGATGCATACAAGCTGTTCCTTGACAATGAAAGATTCTTGGTCGAGCAGGCTGCCCATCAGTATTTGTTGGTTGGATTTGCTAAAGTGCCTCACATCATTGAAATGCTAAACAGAGTCCACTTCTATTACCTGCCTGATCTTACATCGTTGTGGCAGTGGGAGTACTTCTAACTTGAAAAGGCTATGCTGTTCTCTTTTAGAAAGGAATTTGAAGACTCTTTTCTTGAGTCCTTGTTTGCTTATGTTCATGAATTTAAAGGGGTGCAATTCCTTGCAGGCAATTTCAGAGTAAATGAGTCACACATCGAGATGATTCAAAAGACTGATCTAGTCAAATAGTTTGGAGCAAGTTTCCTATTTGAAGGTGATGGCCCGGAGCATACTATTGTCATTGGGTACTCCAAGAAATACTTGAAGAGCCAACAGCTGCCCCAGGACTAACTTGACAACAACAACAGCCAGGAGGAAGACGTACATGATGCTATGGTTCCAAAGAAGAGAAGCCACTAGCAGATGATGGAGTGCAATGCAGGGGATGAAGTCTCTTCTGACGAAGAGGTGAAAGAGAAGCAACCAGATCTTCCTAAAAAGGTCCAAACCTTAAAGAAATTGATCAAATCTGCAGATTCTGAAATCTAAGCTGCTACTGTTGAGTTCAACACAATAAAGAAGTTGATGAAATGTAGAAACCTTGCTTGTAAAATTGAGCTGCCTCCAGATGAAAGAGAATCTTATTCTCAAACATACGAGGATGCTCTCTTGAAACAAGGATGCACTGAGCTGCTGATCAAAGAACTTGAAATCAATCTTTAAGTTCACAGAAAATGCTTGTCGGCTATTTAACTCGCTTCTTAGCAGTTTAAGTAGTACATTGCTAACCATCTTGAAAGACTGGAGTCAGTTGAAGATTTGATGTTAGAAGGTGCCAGGTCATATCTATAACAGAATCAAATCAAGGATTATGCAGTGACTAGCAGGTGCTTATGTGGCTACATGATTTGCTACGAAGTCAAAAAGAACGCAGAGGTCAAGACCAAGCTCCAAGAACAGTTGCTATGTGTGCGAAGATTGCTCAAGTAGACCGCAACAAGTACATGGTCTAAGAAATTGAAATTCTGAAGAAGCTTCTCTTGATTAAGAAAGCTGGCCAACAGTTCATTTGGGATGCATGCATCGTCAAGTGATCCTGATTTCTGTATGATCATGAGAAAACACTATCCTTACAACTTGCAGTAAAGAGCTCTCACTAACCCTTTGGGAAAGGTTGAAGTTCTTAAGCTGGTCTTTTAACTGGTACAATCCATGAAATGCTTCCGAGAAATCAATCTTCCATCTCAGATTGGATCCTTCCAAGGTATTCTTTGGAGATGAAATGCAGTTCAAAGTGTCTGATTGGAACTCTGAAATTTCACCAACTTGCCTTCTGCATACAGAGTTTATGGCTCCTGAACTTATCGATGTCAAGCACGATAAGCCACATGAGATATTGGAGGCTGCCAATAAACTATCAAAAGTCCAGAAAGAAAGCGCTGTCGTGTTTGCTATTGGATGTCTTGTATACTACGCTGTCCACAAATGTGCTCCTTATTCCTGCGAAGAGCAGAGATCAAAGAAGTCCTTGCCCAGCTTCAAGAACGAAATCAGAAAAGTTCTAATAGGACTCTAGAGGAATTAATTCCTTAGTCAATCTTATGATCCAACTTAACTGCACCAAGAGAATCAAGCTCTCTGATGCCTTGACCAGACTTGAGAAGTTGCTCCTTCAGTGAAGGAATTTGTGAAGTATGAGTGTATGCCTCACACAGCAGCAGATATTTAGAATGCAGGTATGAAGCTTGGCATTCATTGAATGAAGTTTATATAAACCCCCTTGACAAGATTGAATATTTTAATTGGCTTTAAAAGTTTAAACAAAAGTCTCTGTAACAAACATCACTTATATTCTCGAATTTTAATATTTACTCTCTCTCACTTATAAATCATTTCATGTTATAAATCACATCAATTAAATTACATTCAGGGGTTTTGCATGAATGAAATTTGATTGGCTTGGTTTGTAATATGAATGATCCATTCCACTATGGAATTTAGTAGCTTCAACTTCCAGAGCTCAAAGATTACCTAACAGTTGATTAAGGATTTCAAGAGCTGAGTTCTTGGCTTTTAGGCAAGGCTAGAAGGTGTTGCTATTCTTAGAAGGGGTATTGGTAATTTTAAAACTAGTGTTGGTAATTTTAGAACTGGTACTTGAATAAAGGTTATCTAAATTTGATGTTAGTTGCAAGACTCCAAGTTGTATGCCTGAAACTTTCAGTTTCAAAATCTACCAGGAATATGTAGGTGCTTCGCATCTCGAAGGTTATGGAAGGATCAAGAATCTAAATTCAATTCAGGGTACTATAAACTCAAATCTGCTCTCACTGAATAATTTTGGATTTGAGCAGGAAATGCTTGGAAATCTGGAGCAAGGTTTTTCAAAGAATTTGATCAAAATTTTAGGATTTTTTGAGAAAAAATTCAAGGAGGACTTTCATACTAATAGCGAAGACTTGATAATCAAACCTAAACTTTTTACTTCCAACTCGATGTTTTCTTAGAACTATAGACTCAAATTTCATGAATTGAAGATGTGAATTTAAGAGCGATTCTTAAAGAAATTTTATCGAAAAACAAGGAAACCTAGACTTAATAAGTTGGAGATCATTTTAGTAAAAAGTGATGTTTGTTACAAAAGTTTGCCACTCAAGATTCTCAATAAGTTTCCAAGATTTTTTTGGGAATTCCACTCAAACTTTAGAAAGTATTTTTGAGAAGCTAAAGCCATGTTGGCTGATAAATTTCTTGGACTTCAAGAGGCAGGGTTGTAATTCGAGTGGCGATGAGTTTAGAGGCTGTGAAAGGATAAAGCTTAAAAGTTAGAGAGTAGAATTGGAAGTTGGAGAGAATTTTTAAGTCAAATTAATTGTTAATTCAGATTTTCATTGAAGCCCTTACAGAATCTCTCTGTTTTAAACAGGCTTTTCAAACCTGTGGCTGACAACTCGGGAGTTGTCTCGCATCTAGTGATCTTCAAGAAGATAAGCAGGGTCGATGTCCTTGCTAAGTTTGATGAAATGCCTGCCATCCTTGCTACAAACCAAGACCTCAGCTTACGAATACTTCTTGGCTTTGAGTTTCAAATTTATGCTGGACTCGTTCTTAAGTATAACGCTGACCTCCGCTGTTTGCTCGTACACTTGGGGAATTCTGTGAGGAATCTGTATTTAATCGATGTCTGGCTTCACAGGGTACTAGAGCTTAATGTTGTACTGGTTCTCCATGATCAGGTTATACTCGAGACTCAAGTTGAAGTAGTCGGCCTCCTGGGATTCCATTTAGAAATTTATAAGAATAATAATAATATTAGGTGGTTGATTAAATATCCAATTAAGGATTCATAGCGAGTTAAAATTTATATGAAACCGTTTGAGGGAGTTAAGTGTTTGAGAAAGGGTCAAGGCCTGGGGCTCTTGAAATTAGGGTGAGTGAGATATTTGAATCTCAGAGAGAGTAAGCTAGTAGCAAGCGACCTGCATCTCAGTTGGCAATTTGTGTTTAGGGTATCATGCTCGTGTTCAGGCTACCAGAAAACTTCTGACTGGGAGGGTTCATATTGAAATTGCCTGGAGTCGACTGAGTTCTTAAGGAGTCAGGAGTGATATTGCGTTTAATCCTCTTGATGTTCCTCTGCACGATCTCTTGGTCGGTGAACTGCTCGTTAATTTTTATCGAGCCTAAGGGAAATGAGGGCGAGGTAAAGTTGTTCTGGGGTCTCTCGGGCCTCTTGCGAGTCTTGGCTCCATGATTCAATAAGTGGAGAGCCCGACCTCTGGTACTTGGATTCAGATTCACGTCTCGCAAGGAGGTTGTACATATCGCTCTGGATCTGGACGAACTTGTTCTTGCCAATCGACTTCATGTCCTTTCTTTTCTGGAGGCCTTCCTTAATGTTCTTGGGGAAGAACTCCGGCTTTAGAGTGTTGATGATCTAAATTCAAGTTTTAAATTCGACAATAAAAATGGATACATTGTAAAGGAACTGCCGATTAACTGATCGCTTGTCTTCAATCTTGGGGAGGTACCTTCTCACAGTTTCATCGTTCTTCACCTGTAAGATAAGTGAGGTCACTGTTAACTCGTTCAGCTTAAGCACGTTGATGATCCTCACTTCCTGGTTGAAGAGCAACTATAATTTCATGTAACAGAAATCAGTCTTACTTTCTTATTGCCTGCAAACACATCTCGTAAAAATTCTATCGTGCACTCCTGATAAGAGGCAAGTAATACTAACCTATGAAAAAGTTTAGCGCGGCTTCTTACCTTGGTTCAGCAAGATGTTATAGATCTCCTGCTTGGACTTCAACAGCTGGGCCAGGTCAGAAGTGGGCACCTGCATAATTCCGAGTTGCTCCTGGTTATATTGGATTTTGTATTCCCTCTGGGGCTTAATGTAAATTTAATCATTGAAATTCTCTCTCATTTGAGTTGCCCCAGAACTCCTAAACTGCTTCACCTCCTCGTAGCCTGCGCTGTAGTGCTAGTAGTTGTTGGATCTGCTAGCGAAGCCTGAAGGCGTGTTGGTTGAGAGACCGTTCCCTTCCATTTAGAGCGTGGACTGGGGAGGATTATTTATTCTAAATTGTTTAGGGGTTCTATTCGAAACATCTGGATTGCTAGACGATTACATCCTGTCAATACTCTCATCGTCCTTGTTCTCGACTTCGTTGGGGTTGTAGTGAGAGTCCTCGTTCCCTATCACGTTGGGCTGGTGGAACTGGTTGGCGTGAGGGCTGAAGGTGGCGTTGGTCTGGTCGTCTTCGTGCATTTGAATGTCGGAGGGTTTCATCATTTGCTTCTACTCATTCTGCATTTGCCCTAACTCCTTTCTCTAGGCAGCTTCCTAAATATTGTTAGTTTGAAAATCTTACAGCGTATTTTTCAAAGCGGCCTAATGGTCTTCTCTCTGTAGCCTGAATCGAGGGAGGGTTTGAATTGTTCAGGCCTTCGAACTGCTGGACTTTGTTTTGAATGGACTGGTTGTCTTGCTATTGGTTGCTGATATCAATACTCTCTTGGATCTCTCCTTCCTCTAAAGAGTTGGAGCTCATCATTATACTCACATCAATCGGCTGATTTGAATACATCAGTTAAAATGAGATTTATAATATTGATTGTAATTTTAATATAGTGATATGTAATTAATTAGATATTTAAATTAATTATTAACTGTATATAAAACCAAATTAAAAAGTTTAATGAGAGAGGATCTATCGCACATTTCAGCGCATTCACACTAATCACTCACACTCTCCATTAGTCACACTTCTTCAGTTATGTTCATTAGTATATGGGTAGTGTGTGTATATAAAATTGCATTGTTGTTTATGTATTGCGATAGAGTTATACGAGATCGTGCCTACGGCAGATCCATCATTCCATGATGGGTCTTGCGATCTCGTATAACTCTATCGCAATACATAAACAACAATGCAATTTATATACACACACTACCCATATGCTAATTAACATAACTGAAGAAGTGTGACTAATGGAGAGTGTGAGTGCTTAGTGTGAATGCGCTGAAATGTGCGAAGATCCTCTCTCATTAAACTTTTTAATTTGGTTTTATATACAGTTAATTATTAATTTAAATATCTAATTAATTACATATCACTATTATTAAAATTCCATTCAATATTATAAATCTCATTTTATTTGATGTATTCATATCAGCCGATTGATGTGAGTATAGTGATGAGCTCCAACTCTTTGGAGGAAGGAGAGATCCAAGAGAGTATTGATATCAGCAACCAATAGCAAGACAGCCAGTCCATTCAAAACATAGTCCAGCAGTTCGAAGGCCTGAACAATTCAAACCCTCCCTCGATTCAGGCTTCAGAGAGAAGAGCATATGGCCGCTTTGATAAATACGTTGTAAGATTTTCAAACTAACAATTTTAGGAAGCTGCCTAGAGAAAGGAGTTAGGGCAAATGCAGAATGAGTAGAAGCATATGATGAAACCCTCCGACATTCAAATGCAGGAAGACGACCAGATCAACGCCACCTTCAGCCCTCACGCCAACCAGTTCCACCAGCCCAACGTGATAGGGAACGAGGATTCTCACTACAACCCCAATGAAGTCGAGGACAAGGACGATGAGAGTATTGACAGGATGTAATCGTCTAGCAATCCAGATGTTTCGAATAGAACCTAACTAATTTAGAATCAATAATCCTCCCCAGTCCACGCTTTAAATGTAAGGGAACGGTCTCTCAACCAACACGCCTTCAGGCTTCGCTATCAGATCCAACAACTACTAGCACTACAGCGCAGGCTACGAGGAGGTGAAGCAGTTTAGGAGTTCTGGGGCAACTCAAATGAGAGAGAATTTCAATGATTAAATTTACATTAAGCCCCAGAGGGAATACAAAATCCAATATAACTAGGAGCAACTCGGAATTATGCAGGTGCCCACTTCTGACCTGGTCCAGCTGTTGAAGTCCAAGCAGGAGATCTATAACATTTTGCTGAACCAAGTTAAGAAGCCGCGCTAAACTTTTTCATAGGTTATATTACTTGCCTCCTTATTAGGAATGCACGATAGAGTTTTTACGAGATGTGTTTGCCGGCAATAAGAAAGTAAGATTGATTTCTGTTACATGAAATTATAGTTGTTGCTCAACCAGGAAGTGAGGATCATCAACGTGTCTAAGCTGAACGAGTTAATAGTGACCTCACTTATCTTACAGGTGAAGAACGATGAAACTGTGAGAAGGTACCTCCGAAGACAAGCGATCAGTTAATCGGCAGTTCCTTTACAATGTATCCATTTTTATTATCGAATTTAAAACTTGAATTTAGATCATCAACACTCTAAAGCCGGAGTTCTTCCCCAAGAACATTAAGGAAGGTCTCCAGAAAAGAAAGGACATGAAGTCGATTGGCAAGAACAAGTTCGTCCAGATCCAGAGCGATATGTACAACCTCCTTGCGAATGCCGTGAATCTGAATCCAAGTACCAGAGGTCGGGCTCTCCACTTATTGAATCATGGAGCCAAGACTCGCAAGAGGCCCGAGAGACCCCAGAACAACTTTACCTCGCCCTCATTTCCCTTAGGCTCGATACAAATTAACGAGCAGTTCACCGACCAAGAGATCGTGCAGAGGAACATCAAGAGGATAAACGCAATATCATTCCTGACTCCTTAAGAACTCAGTCGACTCCAGGCAATTTCAATATGAACCCTCCCAGTCAGAAGTTTTCTGGTAGCCTGAACACGAGCATGATAAACCCTAAACACAAATTGCCAACTGAGATGCAGGTCGCTTGCTACTAGCTTCCTCTCTCTGAGATTCAAATATCTCGCTCACCCTAATTTCAAGCGCCTCTGGCCTTGACCCTTTCTCAAACACTTAACTCCCTCAACCGGTTTCATATAAATTTTAACTCGCTATGAATCCTTAATTGGATATTTAATCAACCGCCTAATATTATTATTATTCTTATAAATTTTTAAATGGAATCCCAGGAGGCCGACTACTTCAACTTGAGTCTCGAGTATAACCTGAACATGGATAACCAGTACAACATTAAGCTCCAGTACCCTGTGAAGCCAGACATCAATTCAATGCAGATTCCTCAGAGGCTTTCTTAAGAGTCCGAGCAAACCGCGGAGGTCAGCGTGATACTTAAGAACGAGTCCAGCATAAATTTGAAACTCAAAGCCAAGAAGTATTCGTAAGCTGAGGTCTTGGTTTGTAGCAAGGATGGCAGGCCTTTCATCAAATTTAGCAAGGACATCGACCCTGCTTATCTTCTTGAAGATCACTAGATGCGAGACGACTCCCGAGTTGTCAGCCAGAGGTTTGAAAAGCCTGATAAAAACAAGAGATTCTGTAAGGGCTTCAATGAAAATCTTGAGCACTGAGTTAACAATTAATTTGACTTTAAAATTCTCTCCAACTTCCAACTCTACTCTCTAACTTTTAAGTAAACTTTCACAGCCTCTAAACTTATCGCCACTCTAATACAACCCTGGCTCTTGAAGTCCAAGAAATTTATCAGCCAGCCTGGCTTTAGCTTCTCAAAATACTCTCTAAAGTTTGAGTGGAATTCCCAAAAAAATCTTGGAAACTTATTGAGAATCTTGAGTGGCAAACTTTTGTAACAAACATCACTTTTTACTAAAATGATCTCCAACTTATTAAGTCTAGGTTTCCTTGTTTTTCGATAAAATTTCTTTAAGAATCGCTCTTAAATTCACATCTTCAATTCATGAAATTTGAGTCTATAGTTCTAAGAAAACATCGAGTTGGAAAGTACAAGTTTAGGTTTTTATCAAGTCTTCGCTATTAGTATGAAAGTCCTCTTTGAAATTTTGTCTCAAAAAATCCTAAAATTTTGGTCAAATCCTTTTAAAAACCTTGCTCAAGATTTCCAAACATTTCCTGCTCAAATCCAGAATTATTCAGTGAGAGCAGACTTGAGTTTATAGTACCCTGAATTGAATTTAGATTCTTGATCCTTCCATTACCTTCGAGATGCGAAGCACTTACATATTCCTGGTAGATTTTGAAACTGAAAGTTTCAGGTATACAACTTGGAGTCTTGTAACTAACATCAAATTTAGATAGCCTTTATTCAAGTACCAGTTCTAAAATTACCAACACTAGTTTCAAAATTACCAATACCCCTTTTAAGAATAGCAACACCTTCCAGCCTTGCCTAAAAGCCAAGAACTCAGCTCTTGAAATCCTTAATCAATTGTTAGGTAATCTTTGAGCTCTGGAAGTTTAAGCTACTAAATTATATAGTGGAATGGATCATTCATATTACAAACCAAACCAATCAAATTTCATTCATGCAAAACCCCTGAATGTAATTTAATTGATGTGATTTATAACATGAAATGATTTATAAGTGAGAGAGAGTAAAGATTAAGATTCTAGAATATAAGTGATGTTTGTTACAGAGACTTTTGTTTAAACTTTTGAAAACAATTAAAATAATCAATCTTGTCAAGGGGGTTTATATAAACTTCATTCAATGAATGCCAAGCTTCATACCTGCATTCTAAATATCTGCTGCTGTGTGAGGCACACACTCATACTTCACAAATTCCTTCACTGAAGGAGCAACTTCTCAATCTGGTCAAGGCATCAGAGAGCTTGATTCTCTTGGTGCAGTTAAGTTGGATCATAAGCTTGACTAAGGAATTAATTCCTCTAGAGTCCTATTAGAACTTTTCTGATTCGTTTGGAAGCTGGGCAATGACTTCTTTGATCTCTGCTCTTCGCAGGAATAAGGAGCACATTTGTGGACAGCGTAGTATGCAAGACATCCAATAGCAAACACGACAGCTCTTTCTTTCTGGTCTTTTGATAGTTTATTGGCAGCCTCCAATATCTCATGTGGCTTCTCGTGCTTGACATCGATCAGTTCAGGAGCCATAAACTCTGTATGCAGAAGGCAAGTTGGTGAAATTTCAGAGTTCCAATCAGACACTTTGAACTGCATTTCATCTCCAAAGAATACCTTGGAAGGATCTAATCTGAGGTGGAAGATTGATTTCTCGGAAGCAGCTTTCATGGATTGTACCAGTTAAAAGACCAGCTTAAGAACTTCAACCTTTCCCAATGGGTTAGTGAGAGCTCTTTACTGCAAGTTGTAAGGATAGTGTTCTCTCATGATCATACAGAAATCAGGATCACTCTTGACGGTGCATGCATCCCAAATGAATTGTTGGCCAGCTTTCTTAATCAAGAGAAGCTTCTTCAGAATTTCGATTTCTTGGACCATGTACTTGTTGCGGTCTACTTGAGCAATCTTCGCACACATAGCAACTGTTCTTGGAGCTTGGTCTTGACCCTCTGCGTTCTTTTTGACTTCGTAGCAAATCATGTAGCCACATAAGCACCTGCTAGTCACTGCATAGTCCTTGATTTGATTCTGTTATAGATATGACCTGGCACCTTCTAACATCAAATCTTCAACTGACTCCAGTCTTTCAAGATGGTTAGCAATGTACTACTTAAACTGCTTAGAAGCGAGTTAAATAGCCGACAAGCATTTTCTGTGAACTTAAAGATTGATTTCAAGTTCTTTGATTAGCAGCTCAATGCATCCTTGTTTCAAGAGAGCATCCTCGTATGTTTGAGAATAAGATTCTCTTTCATCTGGAGGCAACTAAATTTTAAAAGCAAGGTTGCTACATTTCATCAACTTCTTTATTGTGTTGAACTCAACAGTAGCAGCTTAGATTTCAGAATCTGCAGATTTGATCAATTTCTTTAAGGTCTGGACCTTTTTAGGAAGATCTGGTTGCTTCTCTTTCACCTCTTCGTCAGAAGAGACTTCATCCCCTGCATTGCACTCCATCATCTGCTAGTGGCTTCTCTTCTTTGGAACCATAGCATCATGTACGTCTTCCTTCTGGCTGTTGTTGTTGTCAAGTTAGTCCTGGGGCAGCTGTTGGCTCTTCAAGGATTTCTTGGAGTACCCAATGACAATAGTATGCTCCGGGCCATCACCTTCAAATAGGAAACTTGCTCCAAACTATTTGACTAGATCAGTCTTTTGAATCATCTCGATGTGTGACTCATTTACTCTGAAATTGCCTGCAAGGAATTGCACCCCTTTAAATTCATGAACATAAGCAAACAAGGACTCAAGAAAAGAGTCTTCAAATTCCTTTCTAAATGAGAACAGCATAGCCTTTTCAAGTTAGAAGTACTCCCACTGCCACAACGATGTAAGATCAGGCAGGTAATAGAAGTGGACTCTGTTTAGCAGTTCAATGATGTGAGGCACTTTAGCAAATCCAACTAACAAATACTGATGGGCAGCCTGCTCGACCAAGAATCTTTCATTGTCAAGGAACAGCTTGTATGCATCAGCTTTGGAAAAGACGACAGCAGCATACACAGCATTGCCTGACTCAGAGTAAAAGTCAATGAAGGATGTTTTCTCATCAAGATAGTTCATGACCACAGGCTTTAAAAAGAGGGAACTTGGCTGCAAGAACTTGGCACACTGCATGTAAGTGCACTTTGACTGAGACATTTGCATTTCGATGTCCTTCATCACTTCGTCAGGATCGTTCTGACTGCTCAATTTTTCATTCAGTTGCTGGAAGTAACTAGCCAGGCGTTCATGAATGCTGTCGAGTAAGGATTCTTCAGCGCTTCTTGCATCAATCATTTGTTCGACACCTTCTTTAATAGCAGGGTCAGCAAAATCTTGTGCGGGATTGATGCGGATTGCTTTTAGAAAGTCCTGTGAAACCTCATCATCATGCATTACTTGGTCTGCATCGCCATTGCCAAAACTTCCTTCTTCCTTCTTGCTGGGGTTCATCGCATGGCCACTGAAACTTTAATTTTTGGGAACATCTGACTTCTTCTGCATCTTGGAACCTATACCATTTGATGATATAAGTGACTTTTTCTTACCCTTCTTTTGATCACTGTGCTTCATGCAAGGTTTTATTAAAACTCAAATTTTAATTAATTATATTACAAATAGATTTTAAGTTTAAGATTTTATTATTAATGATGTTTGTTACATATAATGAAAGTGTGAATAGTATAAATAATGTTTGCGACAACTCATTAAGGTGCTAGGTTCATATCAATAGTCAATCAAGAAGGCTTCAGTTTCAGCCAACTTATAGAAGGTAAAAAGATTTCTAATTAAGCATGATGAAGATGGGAAATTCATAATCCAATGATAATACTAAGGGGTTTGAAATTTAAGCTAGCTTACAAAATAAACAAAATTTTTAATCTACAATTACATTATTATTATTATCATGCTTGCTTCCTTCAACTTCATAAATGGTTATCCTTTGAGATTCCCAATAGCGCGTCTCTGACTATATTGTAAAGTTCCTCATTAAAGTAGTACAGCCATATAACAGGAATGCATTCATTCTCACATAACCAATTCACCACCAGCTATTCATGGATCTTTACTTGCTGCAAAGTCAAATCGATCAACTGTTCGAGTTGGATATCCCCAGAAGGATTTGAGAAGACATTCTCAACCCAGTTCTTTTGAGCACTCTCACTAAGAGCCGGCCACAATTCTTTGAGCTGCTGTCTTCCACTCCTTTGTTTATAGTGCTTGAACAGCCAGCTTTCAGGATGATTAAATAACTCCCAAACTTCTTCTTTGTGTAGAGGAATATTTTCGAAAGACACTAAGTGACGCTCAAGCATTAAGTCACTTGAAAGTCTGCTGTTCAAAGTATGAAAATCCTATGCTTCCTCTTTCCAAATATTGATTATGATCTTGCCTCTGCTTTCAACTTTGGCGCTGAACTGTTGTAGTTAAAGATAGTCTGCCTTAGAAATCACTTTTTACTTTGAGTTGTTGAATTTGGATTCTTCTTAAGGGCAGCTCATCTTTAAATACATCTTCCAGAATTCCTCAAGCTAAGCGAGTCGCTTAACAGTAGAGAGGTTTTATCTTTCTTAAAGGTAAGAGTAGAGTTAAGGGGCTTCCTTGAATTGCTGACCTAGTCTCATGAATAATATGACCTCAATTATATCACCCTTCTCAAGAAGCTTGTCAGAAATGTAATTTAACACCCAATCATAAGACTGCGATTATAAAACCTGTCTGCTTTCCATTCACAAATTACGATTATTCTATTATAAGATCGATTCCAAGACTGACTTATTTGCGTTCTGAGTTAGGATTAATAATGAAAAGATTTCAGCGGGGAAAAATTTGATCCTCATAGTATGAGGTGTAACAAACATCACCCCTTTCTTTTTGATTTTGGTTCAGGTTATTTATAGTGCCATGCACTTTTACTTATCTATCATTATGTGTCAAGCACGCCCTGCTTAGGCAGCGTCAATTACAGCTAAGTAGAATCGTGGATTTAAACCATGATAGTTCTTCCCTTGACTCTAATGAAAATTTTGAAGAGATAAGTCGGAAGATAACCGGAAGATAACTCGAAGATAAGTCGGAAGATAACTGGAAGATAACTTGGGGATCTAAATTCAGGAATAAGTTAAAGAGCTGCATTCGCCTATAACTTTTGAAGGTTAGCCTTGATCATGTAATATTACTTACTGTCAGGATTACAGCATTCATATCGGGTGCTGGTTACATTGCAACAATGCCCTGGTTAAAGTAGTACTTTAAATAATAATAATAATGTTAGGAATTAATGAATTAATCTACTCTTACAAATTATACTACTAATGTTAATCTATAACTACATTCAAAACAAACTTGATCCCTCCAACTTCTTACTTGCTTATCCTTGGAGTTTCCCCAATAGTGTGTCTCTAACAAGACAGTAAAGTTCCTCGTCAAAGTAGTACAGCTAGATAATAGGCTGGCAATCTTTCTCATAGTTCCAACTCACTATCAACTCTTCATGCACCTTCACTTACTGCAAAGTCACATCGATTAACTAATCTACCTGCACATCTCCAGTGGCGTTTGGAAAGACCCTCTCCATCCAATCCTTTTGATCCTTCTCATCCAGAGCCAGCCACATGTTCATGAGTTGCTCTTGGCCACTCTTAGGCTTATAGGAGTTGAACAGCCAGCCTTCAGGGTTGTTGAATATCTCCCAGACTTGTTCAATGTAAAGTGGCACATTTTCAAAAGGCACGAGCTGCGCTTGCACATCAAGTCAGCTGAGAGATAGTTGTTCAGTTGATAAAAGTCTGAAGCCTCTTCAGCCCAGAGTGTTATTGTGATCTTCCCTCTGCGTTGAGCTCTGATCCTAAACTCGCGCAGCGAAATGTAGTCTTACTTGCAAACAAACTTTTGCTTTGGCTTCAAGTAATTCTCCTTCTCTTGAGGATAGTATCATTTATATGCTGCTTCCAGAATTGCTTGAGTTTTATGGACTGCTCATCAACAGGTAGGATTGATAGAACCTGAAGGCAGGGGAACAGTTGAGGAGCTTGCTTGATTTGCTTAGCAAGCCTGTCGTAGATTGAAACCTCAATTAGATCCCCTTTATCAAGAAGCTTATCATAGATGTGAGTGAGTACCCAATCATAGGGCTGTACTTATGAGATTTGCATGCTCTCCATTCAAAGCTTACGATTAATTAATTTATAAGATCGATACCAAGATTGATTTAATTGCCTTTTGAACAGGGGTTTAGTGATCATAGGATTTTAAGAAGAGAAAATTTTATACTGAAGTCAAGTAATGTAACAAACATCACCTGGAATTGTGTCCGGAATATGTGTCCAAGCTATTCACATTCCCAGGCAAGCTACAAATGCCTTTCTCTTTTGTTGGAAGGCAAGCCCTGCTTAGGCAGCATTAATTACAGTAAGGGCAACAACAATAATAGTGATTAGTAGTTAGTTTTGAATTATAGCTTGAGTGGAGTGGAACTTTTATCATAAGCAAGCCCTAGTATTTCCCCTTGATAATTATTGAGCCAAAGCCAAATTTCCCTTGAAACCTTCTTATAAGCCTAGATTTCTTAAGAGTCAATGATGGTCGATCTGAAACATGCCTCCCTACTTAATCTCCACTCTGGCATCACTTATATGCGATTTCCAGTTTGGGTTCTTAAAACCAGAACGAACTTGCTAAAATCAAAGTGTCCAAATTTTGCTTGTTTTTCTATATAATCTCTATATAATCCTTAATTAAAGCTTACTATTAATCTCAAAATTTCTCAAATTTCTAAAACCTTAAATCCACCCTCTATTCTCAGGAAATCCAAGGGTTATCCTGCTGCTTTCGCATCCCACTTCTCTCATAGGTGTCTGAGATCACTTAGCATACTCTCACATAGTCTGGAAGTTAAGGGGTAAGCTCCAACGAAACTTATGATCGAATTAGTAGTCATTTTGAGAATCTCGATTTTACCCCTCAAATTCATAGAAATTAATTATAATTATTTATTTAATATTTTTTTTATTTTTTTTTTTTTTTTTATATTATTTTATTTTATTTTTTAACACACTAATCCGTAGGAATTTAATTCCTAAGAAATGACGTTAAATTTGGGAAAGTTTCCCTTAACATCTACCAATCATCACAACTCTCTCATCACTTGATCTCAAGTATCTAAACTTAAACTTTGAAGTACGTTAGGCTGACTTGGAAGGTCTAGTGGGAGTAGGGATCGATTAAATTTATTTTCCAACTGTCATGGGGATTTCGTTTGATTTCAGGCATATTTGATTTTGTCAGTTAAAGTTTAATCAATTAAAAATTAAAGCAATTCATACAAACTTAAGATGTCAATACGTATAATTCTCACAAAGAGCAAGTAAGCTTATTCCTCTCCTATGCCGTGCCCAGTCGAGGGCTGCACGTAATCCTTCTACAAGAGGTGTGATAAGTACTACCACTTAAAAAGGACTCACCCAAACTTCGTTTATTAAAAGCATATTGAAGAAAGCAGGCAAGTCTATTGTGAACTTTGCTAAAAAGTTTTAATGTCTTAAGAGCTCACAAGTGTAAATTTATCATGAGCGAGTTGGTAGTTAAGCAGGAGCTTATATTATCAAAAGGACCACAGTAGCTCTCCTAACAATTGCCCCTACCTAAGTAAGCTTATAAAAATTTTATTCATTCAGTAGGGTTGATGCTATAGTACAAACTAATGAAAGCCGTTCATACACTGGGCTCTAAAATAATTTGTATTAATCTACAAATCCCCATCAGAACTTTGATCAGGCTTAACCTAGCCTAAGGGATGCGAAATTCACGGTTAATAGCTTGGTCGTTAGTAACGAAGTCTATAATCAAGAAGCCACGATTATTTCAGGGGTTGTTGCTTCTCAAGAGTTATGAAACGAAAGCCCAGGAAAGGACTACTAAGCGTTGATTCCTGCAAAGAGATTTCATGATTATGAAACTTCGAGAGAGAGATCTTCCTTAACCACTCCTGTTAAAAGAGCTTGTTTGGATTTACATCACAATGAGATTCAACACTCTTATAAGGACTTGAAGCCTGGGTAGACCAGCGTTGGAAAGTTGGGAAACCTTCGATTTGGATTCACAGGCTTCTAGCAGAGTACTTGACTCTGAATAACCACAGAGTTCAACCAAGGATAAACTTAGAGGACTCCAAGAAGAGATTGATTCCCTCAGGTAGCAGCTGGCTTAAAAG
>ARYC01000853.1:0-17560 GCA_000711775.1 Oxytricha trifallax | reverse complement strand
CTAAAGTTAAAAGGCATATGCAAAAGCATCACCTCAGTGAGTTCTTGATTGAAGATAAAGAGACTAAAAAACTAGTACCAGCTAAAAGAAAATCTAATACTCTTGAGTCATATAGAGAGCAGCAAGAGAGACTCAAGAGACAGAAGCGATATGAATCGATGAACCAGCCAGCAGGTAATACAATTTTAGCATGCTTCAAAGCGAAGGCTATGAATATACCTGCATTAAATGCAGTTGATCTCAGCACTTGTTTTGAAAACTACTTGAATATAAACGTGCCTGCAAAAGCAAAGCTCATAGTAGTTGATAAGTATGCATACAAGGCGTATCCATTCAGTTATCTTATTAAGAACCAACAGTATTAGAACGAGTTTGCAAATGAATACATGGTACTTAGAGAGGCCAAAAGAAAAGACTGCAAGAATTTGCTTAAGCTAAATGGTGTTATTTTAAGTTATGGTTTTCATCGCATTAAGGCTAAAGAAATTTGAGATGACTCTGAGAGACTACCTATATCACAATAGATACCCTGATGATTTAAACGATAAACTCTCAGATTTGATTCAGGGTGTTAAGGAGTTGCATGAACTTGGATATGTTAATAGAGATTTGAAGCCTGGAAACGTTATGCTAAATCTCTGCCCTTTAGAAGTAGTGGTTATCGATTTCAATAGAGCTTTAAGATAGGAGATTGTCACTTTAGCACAGGAACTAGGTACTCCAGGTTACTTCCCAATAAGAGAGAAGTGGACTAATGGTTCTGTTTAATGGGATGTTTGGGCAGTAGCAGCAATAATATTAGAAAGTGACATGGAATGTATGTCTTACTTTGGTACAAAGCATGAACAATAATCAATAAGTTTTGCTCAGAAACATATAAAGTAAGAAGATGTCTGCTAAGAAATTAAAAGCATAGTATAGATGATAATCGTGAGAGCTCCTAACTATCCTCGGTTAACATTAGATGACATACTTGACCCACTTGAGAGAGCAAGGTTCAAAAGATATAATAAAGACAAGCAGATAAAATTTGTATGATTTAAGTAAACTAAAATTCATTAAATATTCATTAAATTAAGATAAAACCTGCATTTTGTCTACTAACCCCAATAAGACCCCAACTATACCCTACAAATCAAATCACTTATAAACCTCACTAAGGGGTTTTGGGGTTTTGATTCTTATCCAGCCTATTGTCTCATACTTTCATGAATTTTACGATTATCTAACTGCTCTGAATATCCTATAATACAAGGATTATCAGAAAAAAACGAATTAAGTTAGATGATATAACTCAAAATTTTTATTATCTAATATTACTGGGGTCAAAGTATTTTTAAACTCTAATTATATAAACAATTTACTGTTCTCAAAATTGCAATTCTTCAAATATGGGAAATAGGGTCTGTTTAAATGTGATTAGTATAATTGAGCACCATAAACTATATATATTTAAAATAGGAAGTTTATAAGATTCTGAAACCTTCAAAAAACATACAACAAATTCTTGAGTTGATTACGAAAATTGTAACATTTATATAGTTTTGACGAGAAAGTTATAATCTCATGGCTTAATTTTTTCTTAAATTTGATAGCAAAGTAACTTTTGGCTTGCATAGTTCGATAAGCTAGACTGTAGAGAACGAGGAAATAGAGGAGTACGAGAAAATGAAGAATACGTGGAAATTGAGAAGAATTATTAACTTTAAATTAAATGAGTGAGTTGTAGAAATAAAAATTATTCATGAATCAAACTTATTTTAAAAATCATTTCATGAATCAAAATGAAACAAGAGTTATGATAATAGCTAAATACAAGTATTAATGTTCAATAATAGTAATTTATATATTTGTACTTAAATTTATTAATCATTCTTATATTTCCATTGTTTAATATTTAGTTGAGATATTTGATTAATAATTAAAATTAAAATTAAAATTAATAGCTATTAGTCAAGTAATATTAAAAAAATTGAAAGTTAATTTTTAATAATTTCTATTCTTCTTTTATTCTGATCTTCAATCATGAATAACATAAATTATATATTGTTAAGATATAAAACCCGATAGATCAATTAAGACATGAGAATTAGGATTAAGAACAATTATATGTATAATTAATTATCATTGGCGGATAGTTTTAATTTTTGGGCCAATTATTAAAACTATTGGCTCGATTAATTGTCCTTATAAAATAATCAAATCAAAGTGTGTGAATTTCAGCCAAATAATTTATAAAATTAGCCAATTATAATTAATTTTTAATCTTATTAATCTTAATCCCAATTCTCGTGTCTTAATTGATCTATGGGGTTTATAAAGTATTAATAAGTTTATTTAGATTATGGACATCGGAAATAGACTGACATTCAAATTAAGATTGCATAAAGTCTTCTAAAGTAGATAAAGCAATTATTATAATAGTTTAATTTAAAATATGCGAAAGTAAAGTAGGGTAAAAGTAAATAATTCTATTTTTGCACCACTTTCACTACTTATAATTGTTATTGATTAATATAAATTTATATAATACAGAATAAATTGATGATATTTAATATTAATTTATTCTTACAATATTCAAAAGATTTAGATAAATTAGAAGAATGAAGAGATAGAGGATAACGGAAAGACTGAAGAAGTGTGAGTTCATGAAAGAATATGGAAGAATAGTGCCAAAAGATTGATGCAAAAATAGTTAGCAGTTGAGGAGATTTCACATGTATGGGATTGGCTTTCACTTGCTAGGAGATTTATTCTAATTGGAAATTTTAATTTTTATAACTCATATCTCAAGCAAAAATAAATTGTGATGTCACAATATTTCTCAGGCAACATCTATTGAAGATGATTATTTTGTATAGCATCTAATAAACAAAAATTGACGCTATGAAGGTTAATATCTCTCAATAGCTAACATATACTTTATTTAAGAAATTTGGCAAATAAAGTCGCGCTGTATAAAATTTCTTGAGTATTATTGATGGGCTTTTGACTTAGAAAAGTTGCAAAATATTAATTAACTCCAATAAATACAATCTCTTTTCTTTGAATAAAAAGATTAAATAGATTTCAATTTGTTTGCAGCAAATTAAAAAGAAAGTAAACCTATGATAAATTTACTTCAAGCATTAAATGGTTTATACCACAACATAGTGCTTTTAAGCTTAACCCACAAACAAGTCATTCACAAGAACGAAAAATTAAATCCTTCTGTTAATTTAAATACCCAAGCTTTTTTGATACTTTTACAGGCATTTAAAATTGTAAGTAAATGAATGAATATTATTTAAAGCTTTCTACTATTTCACATTGATTTAAATAAGCCAAAAATGGAATTAAATAATGCTCATATAATTCTGAAACCTATTTTAAGAATTTCAATAGAATTTACGTGACCATCTGTTGAAACCCTTACAAACCCAAAAATAAAAAGTTAAGGGAATTAGCTAAAAATTGCATATTTTGCTTATAACTTTGTGCGTTTTAAATATAAATTGATTCTGATTAGGTATTAGTGTTCACGAGGTCTAAATAACTAGAATCATTATTTTCTGGTGATTTTAAATTTCACAATTCAATTTTTTAATAAAAGATCTTCTAAAATTTTCCCTTGAACTTTTACGAGATCTTATTTAAAAATAGTTATTTATAATATTTTCCATGATTATATTTTATTGTAAAAAAAAGTCGATTTTAGTTTTTTTATTTAATATCAAGTCACCTCTATAATTCTTTAACAATAAGCTGATTCATTGAAAACCATAAAATTAAATATCTACCATTATTTCAAATCAAATCCTATAATTAAAATATAAACTAAAAAATTTAAAGATAAAAATATACGCAATCATGAAGATTAATTCGAATTAAAATATATATATTCATTCAGTCCCGATAGTTATGTTTATACTATTATCATTGGATTTGCTCAAATAAATTTGGAGAAACAAACTAGGGATGATTAAAAATAGTTTTCTCATTTTGGTCAAGTAAAGATTTTACTGTAAAACTTAAGGGAATAATCGCTAAGATTATCATTAATAGCGTCTGTAAGTTCAAATGGAAAATTTAGACATGAAATAATTGACATCAATAAAAATATTTTTTTGTCAACTCAACTTGATGATATCTCAGAGAAAATGTCTGAATAACTCAAATTCTTTTTGTATTGAGAATATGTGTCAAAATTTTATCATGATAAACTAATCGAGGATTATCTTGAATAAACTGGGCTTTACTAAAGAAAATGATATTTAAAAATTAATGAAAATACAATCAAAAAGAGAGGCTTTCAACATCTGATTACAAGTTCTTAAGGAAAAAATCCGAATATAAAAATTATTAGCAAGATAACATCTAAAAATTAAATACAGTTTACCCTGAACAGTGTTCGGAAGACTAGAAATATAAAGATTAATATTCCAGTCAAGGATTTATTAAAAGAACATCTTGCAGAAAAATTATATTAAGTCAACACCTTGTTTAGAAAAGATAGGAAATTGAATTTTACGAAAAAGTATTATGAGTTGTATGTCACTCTCACTGAGTAATAAGTCAACAATCTAAAAATAATAGAATGAATTGATAAAGGTATAAATCCATACCTGCAGATATAAAAATAAATAACATTGGACAAACCTAAGGATAGCTCAAGATTAAAAATAATATTTCCTAATTTTATTAATATTATTATTATTATTATTATTATTATTATTATTATTATTATTATTATTATTATAGATCCAGCATAAAAAACTAATCAAACAAAAATGCTGGCTAAGGAGCTGGTAACTAAACTGTGCTAAACTAGGAAATCATAAACTTGCCACTGAGTGAAGAATAAGATGAGGAATACTTGATTCTATGAATTTGCAATTAGAAGAGAAATGTGATATTTAAATTACTAGAAAAAATGGGTAAAATTTATTTGAAATTTTTATTTTTCAAACTTTATGATACTGTTTCTTGGATAAATAAAGCAAAATAAAGACAATAATCGAGGAAATGGTGAATAGATTAAACATACTATGAAAGTGTGCTGTGTTAGCACTGAAGAAGAACCAGAGAAGAGTGAATATAGATGAAAATCCCAAATGTTATCAAGACACCACTGAGAAACATTTACAAAAGCCAAATAAAATATTTAAAACATAAAAAACCTCTTAATGATATATATAAGTGCTTTAATTTGTACACTATAGTTGATATATTATTGAGGTAAGTAAAGAAATTATGCCAATATGCAAAAAGAGAAGTAGAAATTAGCGATATTTAAAGACCATTTAAGATGAGAATAATTTTGATTTATTGCAATAGCTTAGTTATGTACGATAATTATTATAGACTAGGTCAAACTAATGCTAAATTATTCAGCAATTGCGAAGCTTTGAAGAAAACTAATAGTATTAAATATTTTCTATCACTTCTCTGTAAGCGTGCCTTAACTGTTAGGTATCACTCCTTATTAGCTCTTTAATTTCAATCCTCGGTAATGAAAACATTTTGCAAGAAAATAAAAGTTCTCCCAGGTTCAAATTTATTGTCTACCTCTGCAATTCTAAAACTTTAAATACTAGGCACACTTTCCACTAGATTAGCGAGCTGTGATGTTTCATCGCAGGTTTCCTCACATGTGTATCTCTTCTTATACTATAGCCAATATTTATAGAAGAAATGGTATTACTTTCAAGACTGTCAACAGAGTGAAGAGAGTGATTGATTTTACAGTGCCATTTTATAGGAATAACTTAAACTATATATATGATTAAATGCAGAGCACTATTGATAATAACATTAAGTTCATACACGCAGATGAAGCTTTATATACCTTCAACACCTTTATTGATAAGTCTTGGTATAAAAAGTGTGAGATTTATGAGAAATTTTCACAAAAATAAAAGTAAAGCAGAAATTAGATACACAAAGATGCATTGTTTTAATTTTTTATTATATTTTATTTTTGAATAAGTGAATTACAGAAATAAATATTCAAAATTCATTTATACTACCGAGTTTATAATTTTATTTATAATATTAAAACTAGAACACTTTAAAAGATAAAGTTGTTTGAAAGTGGGACAAATGTATGAAAAATTTGCTACTTTTCCCCCACTTTTTGTTTTATGATAATTGATTGTTAAATATTTCATATTTATAATATATATTTCCTTTATTCTAATATTTAGATAATCTTTAATTTTATATTCAATGGTTAAGATTATAATAAAAATGAGCTAATTATAACATTATTTATGATGAATATATAGTCAAATATGAGTTTACTCATCTTAACTGTCATAACTATATATTTCTAATAAATTCAGGAATCAATGATCATAATTTAAAATAGAACAGAAATTTTCGTAAACTAACTTCTAATATTGATAAATTAAACATTCATTATAAATATTTATTTTCTAATTAACATAATAGAACTTTAATCATTACAAAGTTGAAACTATATATTATAAAAATATACATATATAAACATTGTAATTTTGTAAAAAATAATAATCAAGCATTTAATTTTTATCATCATTAGTTCTAATTATTTATTGTGATGTTACCAATAATTCTATTGCTTACTGTTATGATCTCAATATTTTCTATAGTTATTGTTAATTTTATATATCTACAACTCACTTATAAATATTAATTTTGATAATTCTTATTATCAATTATTTAGCTACTTTAGATCAATTATAAAGATATCCATCATGGTAAAACACTGTGATCAATGGCTAAAACTTCTATATTCAGCTTGTACAGAAATACCTATCGTACAAAGCTATAAGTTCAGTCTGTGCTCTCTCGAAAGTTTTCTTCCAGGAGCTATCACTTTATTATTATCTCTATGTAAGGCAACGATATCTATGACTAAGCTTTTTTAGCAATAATAAACTTAAGAAAACATTATGAATTATAGAATCTTCATCCTCCTTTTATTTTACCATCCTTGGTAAGCTTCAATCACATGCTCTTATTAACCTTCTCGATTCCATGTTTTTATGAGTTAATCTGCCAATTTTCAATAAGCTCATTATAGTAAAGAACATTGAAAGTCTATATACCTGCGTTTTAAAGTAGGTTTTTTACCCAGCAAGAAAATCCTTCAAAAATCTCATCATGGTTTGCTGATCTTGTGGTAGATAGTTCCCTTCTACAGTTGTTATAATTACAGAAGTTTCTAATAAAATATGAGAAAGTCATCAAATACTTTTTTATATGAATTTATATTAGAGGTCCCTAAAGCTATGTTCTCTAACATCGTTTCCCTACATCTTAGCTAAATATTGAATAATTTAAATAAACAATATTTCTAATAAGTTGTTTTGATATTTTTAGGAGATTCATAAGTCTCTAATTGAAATTCGTGAATTTTACCGGCATCTTAATTGACAGAATTAAATTTGGAAATTCTAAATCAAATTTGTTAAAGCAAATAAAAATTTACTAGTTTTATACTATTTCATATAATTTGTAAAAGCTGAATCTTGAGTAAAATCTCACTTTTCCACAAAAATTTGAGTAATTTCTCACTATATCTAATAATCTCTTACATTTTTTTCTTATGACAATTACATAATATAGTATTGAGTTGTCATACTGGTTTAGTTTGAAATATATATTAAAATTTTATAAGAACCTACAATAAACTTGAGGCACACTTTACCATTGGAGTATACATTTTTATTGATGAAATCTTAAACTATTATTTATAAACTCTCTATAGACCCTATAGAGCTTAGTGGCAGTGAAATTGTACAATGATTAGCTATATTAAAGAACCAGAGTCCTGCTTTTAATGGAATAACCTTTCTGATTATCTAGTATTTAAGGCATAAGATTCTGCGTAGGAATTATTAAGGGAGAAATTCAGCTATAGTGGATTTGACTATTTTGCTATCCTTAGGTTGCAGTTGTTTGTTTATGGAAAAATCATTTTCAAACATGATTTTGAAATACATAAAGTATATTGTATATTGTTTTGTAGCTTGTCACCATTTTGTTTTTGTTCAATTATGGAGTAGAGCCATACCTCAAGACAACGCTCTGGACCTCTAACCTATAAATTATTTTTTATGAAATTTTTACATTGTTTTAGATTATTAGCTTGCGCGTTTCTATACATTAATTAACGCTTAATGCAAAAAATCATAATGAATAAAGTGGCATATGTCTAAAAAGTAAAAGTTATCATTCACTTAATTTAAGCTGGTATTATGAAGATATTGGCTTAGAAAGTTATGTTTTTCATCCTCGATCTTTTAAATGAGAGCATTATATTGAGTTTTGCATATGATAAGAGATAAATACAACGATAAAGAAATAATTTTGTTAGTTGATAATTTATCGGTTCATAAGACTAAGGACTCTGAGATAGCTTAATAAGATTTAAATATAACTATTGTTTACAGTTTTTAATGCCCATGATTTAATGGAATTAAATTATAGAAAGATTTTTTGGTATAATATAATGCATTATTTTATAGTCAAAACAGTAGACTTAAATAATGTAGTTGCAATAGAGTGAATTAATATAAGACAACAATTTGTACAAAAGAAGGAAAAAATAATGTTTATAAATTTGTTTTTAATTTAAAACGAATGAATAAGTTCACATATTTAAAGAGCTGCCCTAAAATTTTCAATTAACAAATTAGAAACAGAGTTAGAAAGAATTTCCCCTGGATTCTCTATAATGGCTTGCCTTGTCCCATATTTCTTCTCTTAGTACCAGCTCCTACATCTATGTTTATTTCATCTAGTTTTTGGAAATCCCTTGCTCACTTAATAAATTGTATATATATCTCTGTGACTTTTCATGCTCTTTCAATAAAAATATGTCATACCAGGTTTCCCTACAAAAACATGAATTAAAGCTGAATAGAGAGGTATGGGTTATTCTTAAGCTCAGCTTGACAGATCTCGCTTATAAGAATGCTTTGCATGTTTTTTATTTTCTGGAGAAATTGAATAGCTTTTCTTTTAATTTTTTCAATGATATCATTGAGATTACTATCTCTTAAAGTACCTAGAAATTAAAGAAGAAGCCTTTTTTGAAAGCTTGTAAGAGAGTTATTTCTTAGTAGGAAAAAAAACTACCAAGACTAAATCTTTCATAGTATCTTCGTAGAAATTAGTGACAAAAATCTCTGGGTAGTTTGATGCATCAATCAATTTAATCTCATTATTTTGAAATCTCTCTTCTCATCACAGAGAGTACCTTTTAAGAATGATATTAGGTACGTTCCATAGTTGAAAACTGATTAACTAGAGTATTTTATTATTTTTATGTTATGGGCATATCATGTTGAGTGAGGTATAGATAAATATTTTCATTGTTTATAATCTTGTGATCATTTCTTAAGCCGCATCCCTCTTCATTACTGTCTTATAGATTTCATCCTTGTTCCTTCACTTTTATTGTTCAAAATATAATATATGGAGATCTAAATTTTACTGTTAAAATATAAGCATGTTATATATTGAAATCTAATAATTTAAGGTTAAACTGGTTAATATAAGTGGAGAAAGTTGGCAAAAGCTGTGACAAACTTCAAAGATTGAACTTCATTTTAATCAATTTAGTTCCATTAAATTAGTACTTAATTGTTTTTAATTTAATTAGTATTGGTACTAATCCTTTTTAATTTTGTTGGCACCATTTAATAGTATCAAAAATTATTTAGTACCTAGTTTTAAATTAATGAAGTTTAATTAAAAAGCCGAAAATGATTCAAAATCTAATTAGTCCCAGTTCAAACCTTAATTTATTCTTAGTAGGGAACAAATTTAAATTTAAAGTATGTGTGAATGTAGAATATTCTATTTTGAAAGTATGTAGAAATTGTGTTTTTAAAAAAATAAATATAAGAATATGATGTCAAACATTTCAAATGAACCATTATTATGCAGTGCCAGCTCCTATGCACAGTTGCTTAAGCAAGAGAGTTTCTAAGTGCTTTAAAAATAGAAATTGAAATTTTAATTTGAATATGGCGGCTAGGATACATCGCAAAAAATGTTTCTCTAACAATTTTTTAATCATATCTCAACTTCAACTCTACTAAAAAATCAAAAGTTGAAATTTATGTAAAGAGAGGAGTAGAGCAAAGAGCTCTTGAGTTTGAACCAGATGTACGTTTCTTATAAAATTCTATACGTTGGAAATGAAATTTAATATAAAAAAGGGATAAAAATTGTATTATAATTTGCAATAGAAGATGCTAAATGAAAAGTTGAAAAACATTATATGTTAAGGGTGTAAAAATTTTATCACATCAGAGTAAAGTTTGAAAAAGCATCTCAAAATGATATAATCTGGTAAAGTTAAGGAAAACACATATGAGTTAAAGGATGGCATTCAAAACGCCAAAACCCCTTAGTGAGATTTATAAGTGCTTTGATTTTAGGGTATAGTTGGGGTCTTATTGGGATAGTAGAGAAATTACGCCGATTTGCAAAATGAGAAATAGAAACTAGCAAAATTGAGGGTTTATTTATGATAAGAGATTTATTGATTAAGCTTATGTATGGTGCAAACATTAATATAGACTTACTCAAACCAGTACTAAATTATGCAGTTATAGCAAAGTTCTTACACAGGAATGCCTCAATTGTTAGGTTTCATTGCATGTTAGCTGTTAAGCATATTAATTCTGGTACTAAAAATATCCAGTAAGAAAATAAAAGTTCACACAGACCACCTCTGTTACTCTAAGATTTTAAAGTATTGGGCACGATTTTCTCTTGACTAGCGAGCTGTAATGCTTCATCGCAGGTTTCCTGACATGTGTATCTCGCCTTATACTATAGCCAATATTTATAGAAGAAGTGGTATTACTTTCAAGACTGTCAACAGAGTGAAGAGAGTGATTGATTTTACAGTGTAATTTTATAGTAATAATTTAAACAATATATATGATTAAATTCAGAGCGCTATTGATAATAAAATTAAGTTCATACACGCAGATGAAGCTTTATTTATTTTCAACACCTTTATTAACATGTCATGGTACAAGAAGTATGATAATATATAAGTTTATGACTTGAAAGTGAAGGTTGTCGACCATGAAATTTTAGCTGGTATTAGCGAAGATTTAGGCTTAGAAAGCTGTGTCATTCACCCTCACTCTATTAAGCGAGAGTAGTATATAGAGTTCCTGCATAAGCTCAGAGAGAAGTATAGTGATCAAGAGATCATCCTGTTTGTTTATAACTTTTCAGTTCATAAGACTAAGGAGTCTAAGAAAGCCTATGAAGAGTTAAACATAACTCCTGTATATAACGTTCCCTATAGCCCACAGTTTAATGGAATTGAATTCTACTGGAGTTAAATCAAGACTCATTACAAGAAACTGCTGCTGTATTATCTTATGCATGACTTGCCCATTGATACAGTAGACTTAATTCAAAGCAGCTGTAAGTGAGTGAGCCTAGATAAGACAACAATTTGTGCGAGAAAGGGAAGAATGAATGTTTATAAATAAGTTTTAGATTTAAACGAATGAATATATTCACATATTAAATTGGCCCATAAATGGGTTTGGCTTTTCTTTCTTCTCCTCTTCTTATGGCTTGCTTGGGCCCATATTTCTTCTCTTAGTGCCTGCTCCTGCATCTATGTTCATTTCATCTGGCTTTTAAACATCTTTAAAAAGTCTCTTGCTCACTTCATGAATTGTCTATGACTTTCTCTCTCTGTGAACCTTTGCATGCTCTTTCATTAGGAATATACCAGCTCCAGGTTTCCCTACAAAGTTATGAATCAAGGCTTATTAGAGAGGTAAAGATGCTTCTTTAGCTCTTTAAGCCAAGCTTCGCTTTTAAGTATGCCTTGCTTCTTTTAATCTTCTGGAGAAATAGTGTACCGTTTCTTGTGAGCTTCTTCAATAATCTCTCTGAGATAACTCTCTCTTAAAGTGGCAAGAACACCAAAAAAGTAGCTCCTTTCTGTAAGTTTGTTAGAGTTGTTTCTTGGTAGGAATATAAACTACTAACTCTTCATCTTTCATCGTAACATCGTCGAGATTAGTGACTGAAATCTCTGGGTTGTTTGGTATTTTTATCAACTTAATTTCATTCTTTTTGAAGGCTTTCTTCTCATTAAACAGTATAGCTTTTAAGAAAGAAATTTTAGTACCTTCCATCGTTGGCAGGAATAATCCCACTATAATTTATGATTAAGTAGTTGTTATATGCTTACCATGTTGATTCAATTATCGATATAGATCTTCCTTGCTTCTAAATCTTGAGATCATTTCTTAAGGCGCAACTCTCTTCATTATTGTCTTATAGATTTTATCCTTGTTCCTTCGCTTTTATTGTTTCAAAATATAATATTTAGAGTTCTGGATCCTACTGCTTAAAATAGAGTATTAAATATTGGCATTTTATAGGAGGTCAACCTGGTAAGGATACGTGGAGAAAGTTCGCTGAAGCTGTAACAAACTTCAGAGATTGATCTCCATTTTTATCAATCTAGTTCCATTAAATTAGTACTAAAAATGTTTAAACTTAATTATTACTAGTACTAAATTCATTTTATTTTAATTGGTACCAATTTAATAGTACCAAAACTTAATTAGTACCCATTTTAAACTAATAAGGTTATAATGGAAAAGTTCCAAAATTGTTTAAAACCTAATTGGTTCCAGTACCAATCCCAATCTGAGATTTTTCAAAGTTGGTACCAAAACTAAAAATACTAAGCATGAAATTAGAGAAGTTATATTTATAAACTAAGTATAAATATGAATCTAACACTTCTAAATCAACCATTAAAGCTGCAGTGCCAACTCCTATGCATGATTGATATAACTTGAGAGTTTATTAGAGCTTTATAATAGAAATTTAAATTTGAATTTAAGCATGGCGGCTTACTCAAATCGTAAAGCTACCTCACTTGGCAATGCTTAATCATAACTAAACTTTGGCTGCACTAAAAAGCAAGAAGTCATTTATGTTGAGAGGTAGGTAGAGTTAAGAGCTCTTGGGTTTGAAGCAGAGGTCTTCAAAATTGAAGTATAAAACTTGAAGGGAAGAGCAGAGATAGGACTTCAAACATAAATTCAATATTTTGAGGAGTTAAAAGAATATCAATCAATTGAAAAATTAAAAAACTTTTAATGCAATGATTGTTAAAATTTCTTCTCAACTGAGTAGAGCTTGAAGAGGCATACTAAAGAAATACATTCTGGTAAACCGAAAATTTATTTCAAGCATGATGAGGTGGATGGCAGGTATTAGTGCACTACTTGTATGAAGTCTTACACTCATTCAGCTAAAGTTAAATGAAACATGCAGAAGCATAATTTAAGCGAGTTTTCAATGTAAGATTAAAAGACTTAAAAACTTATACCTTCCAAGAGAAAGTCTAATACTCTTGAATCTTAAAGAAAGTTAAAGATAAGCTCAAGAGGCAGAAAAGATATGATTCTATGATTCAATCTGCAGGTAATACATTTTTAGGATGCTTCTAAGTGAGAGCTATGTATATTCAAAACCCCAAAACCCCTTAGTGAGGTTTATAAGTGCTTTGATTTGTAGGGTATAGTTGGGGTCTTATTGGGGTTAGTAGAGAAATTAGGCCAATTTGCAAAATGAGAAATAGAAATTAGAGAAATTTAGGGTCTAATTATGATGAGTAATATTTAGATTTACTGCTTAAGCTTAGGTATGGTACAAGTATTAATAAAGACTAAGCCAAACCTGTACTAAATTATGCAGCAATTGCAAAGTTATTACGCAAGAGTGCCTCAATTGTTAGGTATCACTGCTTGCTAGCTGTTTAGCATTTTAATTCTGGTTGTTGAACGCAGCCTGCAAGAAAATAAAAGTTCTCTCAGGCTCATATTGACTTCCTCTGCGACTCTAAGACTTTGAAGTATTGGGCACACTTTCCATTAGACTAGCGAGCTGTGATGTTTCATCGCAGGTTTCCCGACATGCGTATCTCTCCTTAGACTATAGCCAATATTTATAGAAGAAATGGTATTACTTTAAAGACTGTCAACAGGGTGAAGAGAGTAATTGATTTTACAGTGCCATTTTATAGTAATAATTTAAACTATATATATGATTAAATGCAGAGAGCTATTACTAATAACATCAAGTTCATACATGCTGATGAAGCTGTGTTTTACCTTCAACACCTTTATTAATAAGTCTTGGTATAAGAAGTATGATAATATAGAAGTCTATGATTAAAAAGTGAAGGTAGTCACCCATGCAATTTTAGCTGGTATAGGTGAAGATTCAGGCCTAGAGAGTTATGATATTCACCCTCGCTCTATTAAGCGAGAGTAGTATATAGAGTTTCCTACATAAGCTCAGAGAGAAGTATAGTAACCAAGAGATCATCCTGTTTGTTGATAACCTCTCAGTTCATAAGACTAAGGAGTCTAAGAAAGCTTATGAAGAGCTAAACAGAACTCCTGTATACAACGTTCCTTATAGCCCATAATTTAATGGAATTGAATTCTACTGGAGTTAAATCAAGACTCACTACAAGAAGCTGCTGCTGTATCATCTTATGCATGACTTGCCCATCGATACAGTAGACTTAATTCAAAGCAGCTGTCAGAGAGTGAGCGTAGATAAGACAACAGTCTGTGCGAGAGAGGGACGAATGAATGTTTATAAATAAGTTTTAGATTTAAATGAATGAATAAGTTCACATATTAAACTAACCCATAAAGGGGTTTGGCTTCTCTTTCTTCCCCTCTTCTTATGGCTTGCTTGGGCCCATATTTCTTCTCTTAGTGCCAGCTCCTGCATCTATGTTCATTTCATCTGGTTTTTAGACATCTTTATAAAGCCTCTTGCTCACCTCATAAATTGTCTATGACTTTCTTTCTCTGTGAACCTCTGCATTCTCTTTCATAAGATATATACCAGTGCCAGATTTTCCTACAAAGTTATATGTCAAAGCTTACTTGAAAGATAAGGATGCTTCTTAAGTTCCTCTAGCCAAGCTGAGCTTATTAGAATGCCTTGCTTTTTCTAGTCTTCAGGAGAGATAGAATATCGTTTCTTATGTGCTTCTTCAATTATTTCTCTGAGATACTCCGCTTTTATTGTACCAAGAACACCAAAGAAAAAGTTCCTCTCTGGTAGTTTATTAGAGAGTTGTTTTCTTGGTAGGAAGGTAAACTACCACTTCCTCATCTTACATGGCATCCTCATAAAGATTAGTGACTGAAATCTCAGGGTAGTTTGGTATTTCTATCAACTTAATTTCAGTGTTTTTGAAGGCTTTCTTCTCATCACAGAGTATCGCTCTTAGAAATGAGATTTTGGTACCTTCCATCGTCGGAAGGAATAATCCAACTGTTTAAGATGTCAATAGTCGTCAAGTTATCTTACCATGTAAAGTTAAATATCGATAGAGATCTTCCTTACTTCTGAATCTTGAGATCATTTCTTGAGCCTCGACTCTTTTCATTTGATCATTGAGTGATTCCATCTTGTTCCTCTTCCTATTAATGAATTTCAAATTATAATTTATAGACTTCTGGATCCTATTGTTTAAAAACTTACTATTAAATATGGGCATCTTATAGGAGGTCAACCCTGTAAAGATACGTGGAGAAAGTTCGCAGAAGCTGGAACAAACTTCAGAGATGGAGCTCCATTTTTATCAATTAAGTTCCATTATATTAGTACTAAATTTGTTTAAATTTAATTAGTACCGGTACTAAATCCGTTTAAGTTTAATTGGTACCAATTTAATAGTACCAAAACTTAAATTAGTACCTAGTTTTAATCGAGTGAGGTTTTAATGGAAAAGTTCCAATTTGGTTTAAAACTTAATTGGTACCAGTACCAACCTGAACTTTATCTGAGTTGGTACCAGAATCAAAATTATTAAGAGTAAAATTACGAAATTATACTTATAAACTGAGTATAAATATGAAGTCTTAGAGCTTAGATCAAACCATCATTAATGCTGTTGCAACTCCTATATATTCCAGATATAGCTATAGAGGTTTTAAGAGCTTTATAATAGAAACTTAAATTTGAATTTAAACATGGCGGTCAACTTAAATCGTAGAGCGGCACTTTTAGGAGCAGGTCAATCAATGCTCAACTTTGGCTCCACTAAAAAGCCTGAAATAATTTATGTTGAGAGTGAGGTAGAGCTAAGAGCTCTTGAATTTGAAGCAGAGAATTTTATCATAGAAGTATTAAACCAGAGGGAGAGCGCAGAGATAGGGGTTTAAACTTAAATTGATTATGTTGAGGAGCTAAAAGAACAGCAACCAATCGAGATAAAAACATATTAATGTGAAGACTGCTAGAATCATTTCTCAACTGAACAAAGCTTGAAGAGACACCATAAAGAGGTACACTCTGGCAAAGCTAAGATCTATTTCAAGCATGAAAAGGTAGATGGTAGGTATTAGTGTACGACATGCATGAAATCATATACACACTCAGCTAAAGTTAAAAGGCATATGCAAAAGCATCACCTCAGTGAGTTCTTGATTGAAGATTTAAGAGACTAAGAAACTAGTGCCAGCTAAAAGAAAATCTAATACTCTTGAGTCATAAAGAGAGCAGCAAGAGAGACTCAAGAGACAGAAGCGATATGAATCGATGAACCAGCCAGCAGGTAATACAATTTTAGCATGCTTCTAAGCGAAGGCAATGAATATACCTGCATTAAATGCAGTTGATCTCAGCACTTGTATTGAAAACTACTTGAATATAAACGTGCCTGCAAAAGCAAAGATCATAGTAGTTGATGAGTATGCATACAAGGTGTATCCATTCAGTTATCTTATTAAGAACCAACAGTATTAGAACGAGTTTGCAAATGAATACATGGTACTTAGAGAGGCCTAAAGAAAAGACCTCAAGAATTTGCTTAAGCTAAATGGTGTTATTTTAAGTTATGGTTTCATCGCATTAAGGCTAAAGAAATTTGAGATGACTCTGAGAGACTACCTATATCGCAATAGATACCCTGATGATTTAAATGATATACTCTCAGATATGATTCAGGGTGTTAAGGAGTTGCATGAACTTCGATATGTTCATAGAGATTTGAAGCCTGAAAACGTTATGCTAAATCTCTGCCCTTTAGAAGTAGTGGTTATCGATTTCAATAGAGCTTTAAGATAGGAGATTGTCACTTTAGCACAGGCACTTGGTACTCCAGGTTACTTCCCAATAAGAGAGAAGTGGACTAATGGTTCTGTTTAATGGGATGTTTGGGCAGTAGCAGCAATAATATTAGAAAGTGACATAGAATGTATGTGTTACTTTGGTACAAAGCATGAAAAATAATCAATAAGTTTGGCTCAGAAACATATAAAGCAAGAAGATGTCTGCTAAGAAATAAAAAGCATAGTAGAGATGATAATCGTGAGAGCTCCTTCATATCCTAGATAATCCTTAGATGACATACTTGAGCCACTATAGAGAGCAAGATTCATAAGATACAACAAAGACAAGCAGATTAAATTTGTTTGAATTAAGTACTCTAATACTCATTAAATATTCATTAAATTCGCATAAAAACTGTGTTTTCTCTACTAACCCCAATAAGACC
>ARYC01000852.1:0-21455 GCA_000711775.1 Oxytricha trifallax | reverse complement strand
AAAAAAAAACATTCCATTTTTATATTAAAATAAATTTTTGTAGTATTATATGTTTGAATATACCCTCCCCAAAATACTTTAATTGCATTTATTTAAATAATATTGAAGAAATAATAATATCAGATGGTATTTTAGGTATAAAGTTTATTATTTTATTTTACATAATTATTTATTATAGAACAATACGTTATTCGATGAGACATCAGATTCTGATCAGTTTCTGATGCATTCTTCCATAGATAATAAAAACCAACTCATACTATGAATACGGAACAACATACCATTAAGCTAGACATATTACTATAAACTAATGAAGTTCAAATGAAATTACTCACGAGTTAACACCAAATGTTTCAAAATAACGATCCTAGATTTCAACTTCTTCATAGTTAATTGAAGCTAAGAAAAAGAACAAAGATCCAAACTTCAAACAAGAAGAAATCTGTTTGCTCAATTAACTCAGCATACTATTTTAAGCTGAGTTACAATTAAGAAGTTTAAATGAGAGAGCATTTCTCACCAACTAAACTTAACACAAAGACAAGGAAAGCAGTAATGGTCACAATCATGAATCGAGCTCCTTGGTCTCAGACTTTAAAATAAAAGGAGGCATAGGAAATTATACAGAAAAAGAAAGAAAGAGCAAGAATAAACTGAGAGAGAAGACAAATCAGAAAAAAAAGTATTTTGAAAGTAATTAATGTCCATATTAATGAAATCAAACTTAAAAACAAAAGGGCTAGACCCATATATATATTAACATATATTTAAGATCGGGGGTCCCCAGAGACCTCTATGTGATCATATTATTATTATTATTTATTATAATATCTTTTTTAAAATAGAAAGAATTTAATAAAAATCTTTAATTAAATTAAAATATAATGAATTAGCTTCAACCTGAGTTAATTTACAATTTTGACTTTAAATCCATAAAATCTTGGAATCTTATATCTATTATCGATTTCGTATCTTAACTTTCATCATTATTTTATAAATGAGTTAATATATTTATTTTTATTTTTTAAGAAGGTTGTTTTGAAGGAACATTTTGTAATACCTTTAAATCTTTTGACTTAATCTTGTTTTATATACTCTGCTTTAAATTGAAGGTCAAATTATCAAAATTTAGATCAGATTTGCAGTTATCAAAAGGTTTTGAGAAACTAGTTTCAGATCTGTAATTATAATCACATATTTATCAATATATTTTGAAATTTTGCATAAGTCAAAAATCTAAATTAAATCAATTTGATATGTAAAAAGTAGTTTTAATTTGGAAATTTTTCGATTAATTTACTTTATTGAGTTTAAGAAATTTGTATACTCTTCTGTACTAAATATTGTTAAAGTAAAACTCTACACGCTTTATAATTTTAGTAAATAATCCCCCATGTCATTATTGTTAACTTGTAATTATTATTACTCGTCCAAGGTGCAAGTGAAATCTTACACAATAAATGTTTAAATGTGTTAAAATTTAGCAAGATTCTTAAGTTTTTTTATTTCTTCTCTGAAAAGTTAGTGAGTGCCTACATTTATTAACTTTAAAATTTAAACATTCTTAAATAATTATACATCCCTTGGATCTATCATTATGCTCTTTCTTATAAAGACTTATTCAAATTTAATATCACAAATTTAATCACTTTGTTGAGTTAGATAAGTTTCAATTTCTCTTTATTTTAACAAAATCCCACTCTACTTGCATAATTCATAGCACTTAATTAAATCTTTTGCTAAGCTGTTAGAAGTAACATTATGAATTTCAAAAACTTGAGCATTTTTTAGTACGCTAAACTTTAACAATGAATTTTGTAAAAATCAATTACGAATTAAGTGTAATTCATTTTTTATTTAAATCTTGTTGAAGTTTTCCCAATTTTTAATTGAATTGCATAAGGAATCATACACTGGACAATCCTGATTTATGTTTACAGAGATCCTTTCCCCAATATATTTAGGTAGTGATAATATGAAATAGTCATAATAAATTCCTATTTAATCTTTCTAGGACCTTACTTGCTTAAATGTATATTTGTAACTGAAAGATTGTAGATAGATAATGTTATCAAATGAATTTGGAGGATCACTTATTTTTATTATCAAATTTCCATGTTATTTAATATCATGGACATGGTTTTTAACGCTTTAAACAAGTTATCTTTCTTTTCTTGAAATATTTGAAATTATTCTATAGTTAAAGTTCATGCTTAAAAATGTATAAATTCTTATTCTACAATTGTTTGGTATCCTCATATTTTAATTTTGAAAATTTGCCACTATTTAAATATTTTATCTTATTTTCTTCATAAATATAATATAGATTCATCCATGATTTGAATATTTAATTTATTATAAAGGCTAAAATATAAAATTATAAAGATTTTATTTTCAATATAAAAAATTATACCTGCGCAATAATTTTATTATGTAATTAGAATAGTTTTATACTGACTTAGAATAACAATAATAATTTTGATAGAAGAGCAAATATTGATTGTGGAATTTATTTATATTAAATTATTTAAATATTAATTCTTGATTATTATAAATTCCATCAATGTATTATTCCTATTAAACCCTATATGGATCCCAATTTTTTAGGTTGCATAGGCTAATTTATATATTTTACTAATAAAATCACAATCTTAGAGCGATTAAATTATGATAGTCTCTTTAATGCTAGCTAACATTTGTTTCTGCAAAAGAATTTCTGTAAAAAAGATTTACAGTGTATAAAACTAAACTTATTAAGTTCTTTCTATAGATTAAGTTTCGGAGTAAATTGAACTATTGATAATATATTTATGATGTATCTTTATTAGATCTACAATAATTACAATTTTAAGAGTAGCTATAGAATATGGAAATCTTAAAAATGAGAATAATCTCTTCAAATCTAATTTGCAATTCTTTTTTTTCATATATTGCTTTTTATACCCCTTTGTTACAGCTTTTCTGTGAAGGACTTCACCTTAGGTCAACACCACTTTTACCAGGTAAAAACTATAAATAAAATAAATCAGAAATAATGTTTCTGATTTATATTGTTTGTGAATGACACTGATCATACTGATATTGCATTTTAATTACTTCTTGTATTGTTTATAAATTGTTGAAATTAAGTATTAAAAATTTTTTATAATTATTAACTCCCGATATAATAAAAAAAATAAGGAAATTGTTCCATCAATATCAATTAATGAATTTAGATTAAACTATTTATGGAATACTATCTTGAATTTGTAAACAAAGCTGTTGGCGAAAAGTAATCTAATTAAATATTATAATCAGAAGCCATCATTGCATTTTTTATGAAACTTTCTTGGCATAACTTAATGCTACAGATTAACCTCATAAATATTAAGTACTGCTTGCTGTCATTTTGCATATATAGATGACATTAAAATATTTTCAGTCTGAAAAAAAATTTTTATAATTAAGATGTTCAATGTTTAAAAAAATTCAGTTATAAAACAAATTTGATCAAAAATTATTCAAAAAGCTATATGATACTATAATTTTATTAAATTAAGAAATTAAATACATTAATATAGTCATTTATAATTAATTTATAACTGTGATTATAAGGTCAAATAGTCTTAAAATCTTATATCAATAATTTATTGTTCATATACATCTGAATTTTCGCCATGATTTACCTTACTCATTAAAATATTTAGTTTTATATTTTATTTTTTTTGTTTTGAAGGTATATTCTAAAAAATTTAAACTTCATTCGTGTCACTAAATTTTAGTAGTTCTTTAATGTTTTATTGAAATTTTAAACAGGAAAAATCAATGTTTGATTCACGAATTTTATTATTTTCAGTGCTTTATTAAAAATCAAGTTTTAGATCTGTTATAATAAATACAAATTTACCGACAAGATTTGAGCATTTGCAAATTTCTAAAATCTAATTCAAATCTATTTAAGGTCTAATTAGTAATTTTATTTTTGTAACTTTTCTATGGATTGATTTAAGTTCGTTCATAATTGATTGCATATTGTCATAAAAAATAGTAAGAGTAAAACTTTAAACATTTATTAATCTTGATACGACAACAGATTAAACAAATCCGTGAACTTATAATTATTTTTGTTCTTCTAAAGTAAAAACAGCACAATCTTATTCTAAAATTGAGATATGCTAATATTTTAATAAGTTCTTTAATTTCAAAATTTCATCTCTTACTAATTAATGAGTGTTAACATTTATAAGTTTTAAGACTTTGGTGTTACTAAATAATTACACTTCTCTTGGATCAATCAAAATTGAATTCCTTATTATGACTTTTATATAATTGAAATTTTTATAGTTATCAATATTTAGTGTTAATTATTTCTAAATCTCGTTTAACTTTTGATAGTTTCCAATTTTTTTATTTTCTTCATATGTCTGTATTAAATGCTTTGACTAGATATTTAGAAAACACAAAAATAGTTCAAAAGTTTAAGCATTTTTGCATATATAATTAGTTTGGAAAAGTGAATAGAAACCTGATAGGCCTATTTTATAGATTTCTTTTTTAATTTCTATTTTGTGATACTTCTCCCACTCTATGATTGAAAAAGCAATTGCACCATCTAAGATTACCCAATTACAATTTAAGCTAAGGTTATTCTTTAGCCTATATATTTTGGCAGTGATTGAATGAAATATTCATAATACATGCTTATAAAATCTTTTTCATCATAGCTGCGATTGATTGTATATTTGTAACTGAAAGTTTGTAGATAAATTAAGTTGTCCAGTGTTTTTGGTGGATCGATAATTTAAATTGACAAATCCCCATGTTAATTAATATCCTGAACATGATTTTTAACACTTTGAACTAATTATCTATCTTTTCTTGAAATATTTGAAATTACTTTGTAATTGAAATTCATGTTAAAGTATGTGTAAACTATTATTCTGCAATTATCAGGCATTTTCATTTTTTATTGAAATATGTAAATTTTAACTTAATATAATTTATATGAGTTACAACGAAGTAATAATTTTTATTTGCCACAAATTTAGATATTTAATTTGAGCATAAAATAATTCTCTAAGCTTAATATTTTGAATATTCAAAAGAATTCATTATAAAAATAAATATAAATTTAAACGATAAATTTATATTTAATATTGGAAATATTTTGAAACTTATGTTTAAATTAATTGCTTTTTATTTCATATAATTTTTTGATTATTGTAAAAGTTATTTCATATTTACAAAGAAAATATTGTATTTATTTAAATGAATCTTGATAAAATAAAATAAATAGGAATAAAAATAAGTTATAATGTATAGAAGTCGTCATAAATTATTGATAAGTGGTTTAAATTAAAAGTAACTAATCAATTCAAGGAAAATAAACATATACTTACTTTATTTTTATAAAAAAATAATGCAATACTTGAGTTAATCATTATTATCTATTTATATAATTAATTATAATCTAGAAAGTCTTAATGTTTAAAAAACTCATCCGATTTTGTTATATATTTAATATTATAAAAAGAATTCTAATTCTCTTGTAAACTGAAGAACCTTATCTGAGATGTTATAACAAATCTTTTTGATTAACACAAGGCCTGACTGGGCTAAGTATAAGGTTTTCAGGTTCATCAAATAAAGTTATTTTAATATATTTCTGTTTTTCACTGTATTTTATAAACTAGACTGCTATAAGTTTAGTTTCCTAGTATTAGCTTATAGGAACGGAAAAAATGAAATAAAAATGAAATAAGAATTTGGTATTCCACATTAGGTAATTTTAAAGGTATAATTCGAAAAGGTAGAATAGATTATCTTATAAAAAATAATGGTAACTAAAGTTATAATTATTCGGCATTCCTCCCTTGTAAAGTTCTTCTTGGTTTCTAGAAACTCATAAATTCTGCTCTGATTGTTTTAATATATCGGTTTGAAAATACCAGTAAATCTTGGTTATTTTTTTTGAAAATTCTTTATCTTTTATGACTTTGTATGGCTCTCTCAGATTCATAAATTATTTACTTATACTTCACCTAAATTAAATCAAACTAGACATTTGTTGATCTATAAAAATTAGTGTCTTAAAATAAATTATGTTAATAAATATTTAATTACTTTTATATTTTTAAAATTAGACAAAAATGAAATATATTTGAAGTGAATAATATTAGACTAAGGATAAAATTAATTTAAGGGAAGTTTATACAAGATAATTTTGTAACTTTATACTATTTCTCTTTTAGTTTTTTTTTCTTCTAACAACAAATACAATATTATAGTAATTTAAGAATATGAGCTTATGTCTGCAGATATTTTTAATATTTATTTCTTGAACATTAAATTTCCTCATCAAATAAATTTTTTTTTATTGTAAAATTTTATTTATATGTTTAAGATTCTTATCCTATATACATTTTTAAATAATTTTTTCAGAATTTTAATTCTAAACAATTTAAGGACATTAATTTTTTTAATTGATTATATTAAAAGCTAAAAATATACTATAAATGATTAATAATTAAAAACTTATTATAAATAATCTATGAAAAATTCATGAGATTATATAGTAAAAATTCTACTCGTCAGTGCTTCCTGCTAGCCAAAGAACTCTACCCCCATTTAAAAAATATATAATTGTTAATAAATAGTACTTTAACTTTTAATCACTCAACAATTAAGTATATAATATTAAATGACTTTTATATAGAAAATTAAACACCATTTTTAAAGTTTCTAAGCAATGATCCAGTTGTAATTTTAATGTTTGTAAATTTTATGAAAAAATACTTAATTTTTAAATTTCAATAGCTAATTAAATTTATTGATAATTAATTTATGTCTTTTATATTATTTTAATATATATTTTATCTCAAATATAATTTGAATAATTTATAATTTTAAAAATTGATTAATAAATTAATGAAAATATTTCAAATATGAAAGAATTTTCAATTTTTATAGAGATTATTAATTCAAATATAATGAATATTCAATTAAACTAAAAATGTAATTATGATTTTAGGCCCATGTAATCTTAAAATCTTATATCAATAATTTGCTGTTCAAAAGCATCATAGTCTTCTTCCTGATTAATTTAATCTATCACTATATTTAACTTAATATTTGTATCTTTTTACTTTGATGGGATATTTTGAAAAATCCGAACAATATTTGTAATATCTAATCCTATTAGTTATTAAATACTTGATTAAAAATCGAACCCAAGAAAATCAAATGTTGGTAAAGTGACTTAATTGTTGAGGATTGATGAAAAATCAAGTTTCAAATCTGTTGAGATTATTATGTATTTTTCTATATATTATGAGCATTTGCAAATTTCTAGAATATGCTTCAATTCTACTTCGTTTTTAAATAATAATTTCATTTTTTTAATTCTTCCATTAATCTTTTTAAATTCAGTCATAAGCACCTGTCTATCAGTTTCGTTTGATATTGTCAGAGTAAAACTTTAAACATTTTACAATTTAAATATATTATCAGCTTGATTACAGTTTTGTACTTTTAACAAATTCTGCTCGTCTAAGCTAAAAGCAGTATGATCTATTTAGCTAATTGCAATGTGTTAATATTTTACTAGATTTTTTAAATTTTAAATTTCATGCCTTACTAAGAAATGAGTGCTTGTATTAATTAACTTTAATGTTTTGGTGTTGCTGAATAAGTATACTTCACATGGATCTATAATTATACAATTTCTCAAAATCACTTTTTCATAGTTGTAATCTTTATAGCTATCTTTATTTTGAGTTAATTATTATCTAATTTCGTTTTACATTTGCAAGTTCCCACTAGTTTTGTAATCTTCATACTATTTAATTAAAGTTTTTGTGTCCTTGTTCAGAACACAATCAATTAATTCAAAAATCTTGGCATTTTTGCAAACGATATTTTTTAGTAATTGCTTTTAATAAACTGTTTGGCATATTTTATATTTTTCTTTTTTTATTTCAATTTGATGATAGTTTTCCCATCTATCAATAGAAAAAAATATTGCATCATCTATGATTGACCAATAATTATTTAAGATTAAAGTTATTCTTTAGCCTATATATTTTGGTAAGGACTGAATGAAATGCTATAAATACATGCTTTAATATTCTTTTTCGTCATAAGTGCGAGTAATTGTATATTTGTAACTGAAAGATTATAGATAAATTAAGTTACCCAAAGATTTTGGAAGATCCTAAATTAAAATTGACAGGTTTCCATGCTATTCATATTTTTTTACTAGATTTTTAACATTTTGAACTATTTCTCTATCTTTTCTTGATAAATTAGAGATAATTTTAAAGTTGAAATTCATGTTTAAGTATGTGTATATGATTAATCTACAGCTTTGCTGTATTTTCATTTTGAATTATTAGCTATTAGAAATTAATTACAACTTGAATTTCATTTTACAAATTTATATTTTTTCATTTTCATTAATTTAAATATTTAATTTTAGATTTTGATTATCCAATAAAAAAAATGTTTTAAATAACAAATTATATTTCAATTTGACAATAATATTAATCATTATACTAATATTTTTCAAATATTTTAAAGGGACTATGCAATTTATTATAATATAAATTATTTTATATGGCGTAAGTTACAATTTTTACCAATAAGAGTTAATTAATTAAGAATTAATTTAACGATTATATTTTAATTTAATTAATTTAAACAATATGTTAAATCCATATTTAAGATCATATTTAATTAAGTATCCTGATAGATGAATGAAACTAAAATTTATTTTTTTCTAGAAAGAATTATTTAGATATCTTTAGTATTATTACTTAAAGGTCCTAGAATAATATTTCAATTTATTTATGATTCAAATAATTAAGAAATTAAAATACTATTTACTTTTAATGTAAATATCATAAATATGAATAAATTTACTTAAATTATATTTTTTATTGAAAAAGAATGTTTGATTTAGTATTTTATTGTTCAACACGAAGAACATCCCTCCCCTAACTCATCTCCCATTTCCTAAACCAAGGTACCTCCCCCACTTCAAAATGAGGTTTCCCTTAAATACCCCATTTATATAAAATCTGATCTACAATTTTTAAATGGACTTCCTTCATGACATCTCACTCTCAAAACAATATTTTATAAACAAAATGACATAAGTTTTCTAATTTTTTTCTCATAATAATTGATATTTTATTCTACTTTTAATTTTTATAAGTTTCACATCTTCAGTTTATTATTTTAGAGATAAATTCACATTAGAAAAATTAATTAAAAGAGTTTTATTATCCATAAACAAAATCAAACTATTTAGCATAATTAAGTTTTCTCATTATAATTATTAATTTACTTTGTTAAAATATTAGAAATATTATAAAATTTCTTAATTACTACTTTGAATTCATTTATATTCGGGGTTTATTTTATAATATTATTCTAAGTAAGTTGATAATTATAATTAGAAAACTTACTCATGCTAATTAGTTTGATTTTGTTTATGGATAATAAAATACTTTTTATTATATTTTCTAATGGGTGTATATCTCTAAAATAATAAACTAAAGTTGAGAAACTTATCAAAGATTAAAGTAACATAAAAAATAATTTATAATGTGAACAAAAAATTTAGAAAATTAATGTTATTTTGTTTATAAAATATTGTTATGAGAGTGGGATCTCATCAAGGAAATTCATTTAAAATTGTAGATTAAATTTTATATAAATGGGGTATTTAAGGGGACCTCAACTTTGCTGCGGAGTATGTGCGGGGGAGGTACCTCGGGGTGAACATTTTATAATTAAACATGGATTTTAAAATCATATTTATAATAATCGTAATTATTAACGCATCTTTAGCAGTCTACAAAAATTTAATTATCTTTTCTTCAAGCAATTTTTTATATTTATTATAAAATTGTTAGTTAATATCTATAAATTAATTGATAAAACTTATTAAAATATATTATGATTTTTTGGAAATTGCTTTATATATATTTATTTTACGATATTTCTTTTTATTATAAATTTAAATGATAATTCAGATAATAATGAGATTTTTTCTGATATATTTTTAAATTAGATAATATTACCTATAAAATGATAGCTTAAAATATTTATAGCAATTATAAAATTAATCAATTAAACTTAAAATGTAACTATGATTTTAGGCCCATATAATCTTAAAATCTTATTTCAATTGATTACTGTTCAAATGCTTCAAATTCTTCTTCCTGATTGATCTGATTTATCAAAATATTTAATTTAATATTTTGATTTTTTTGCTTTGAAGGGATATGTTATAAAATTTTTACATAATTTGTTACTTCTGATCCTATAAGTTCTTAAATATTTTATTGAAGTTTAAAACCTAGATAATCAAATGTTTATTTAGAGACTTAATTATGGGGGCTTTACGTAAAATTAAATTTTAGATCTACTGAAATTATGACAAATTTTTCAACATATTGTGATGATTTGCATATATCTAGAATCTCATTCAATTTCATTTGGTTTCTAATTAACAATTTAAATTTTTCTATTCTTCTGCTTAACTATTTTATTTCAGTCATAAGTAGCTGCCTATCATTTTCGCTTTATATTGTCAAAGTAAAGCTTTAAACCTTTTACAATTTAGATAAATTATTTATTTAGCTAATATTGTTGACCTGGAACCATTTCTATTACACCAAGTTAAGAGTCTGGTTGTTTTTTTCGCCAGTGGAAATTTGAGAAAATTTTACGAGGTTTTAAAGTGTCAATATTTCATCCCTAACCAATTAATGAGTGGAAACATTAATAAGTTTTAAAATTTTAGTATTTCTAAATAATTAAACGTCTCTAGGATCTATCAATATGCTATTTCTTAAGATAGCCTTTTCATAGATATAACTTTAATAACTGTCATGATTTAAAGTTAATTTCTATTTGATTTCATTTTACATCTGTAAGTTTCCAACTAATCTCTAAACTTCATACTTTTATATCAAACTTTTTGCCTCGCTATTAAGAAAGCAACTCTGTATTTTTAATTCATAGGATTTCTTGCAAATTAGTTCTTTTAATAGTGGCAAATCAAAAATTGTATCTTTCATTTTGTAAATTTCTTTTTTTATTTCTAATTTGTGATAATTTTCCCATTCCTCAATTGAAAATACAATAAAATCTTAGATTGCCCAATTACAATTTAATCTAAGTGTGATTCTTTCGCCAATATATTTTGGAAGAGATTTAATAAAATGCTCATAAAATAAACCATTAAAATCTTCTTCGTCAAGCATATGATTGATTGTATATTTGTAACTGAAAGTTTATAGATAAATTAAATTATCTATTGACTTTGGGAGATCCAATATTAATATTGAAAAGTTTCCATGCTATTCAATATTTCTCACTTAATCTTTTACATTTTAAACTAACTCTCTTTCTTTTTTAGATATATTTGATATAATTCTGTAATTAAAATTCATGTTGAAGTACGTATAAATTATTAACCTGCTAGAAGTTTGTATCATTTTTATTTACTAATTTTATTTTTTCAAAATATGTTACTTAAATTATTTTGCTCTATAATATGACTTATTAAAAACTATTCATTTGGATATTCATTTATAGCAATCAAATAAATCTATTTAAATAGAGTATATTTATAATTTTTATCGGTAAAAAGTTTTAATGTAAATCAAAATATATGTTAGTTCTGACCGATAACCTCCCTACATTCGCCTTAATCCGTGCCCAGCTCCCCTAAACTAAGATCCCATCACCCTCTTACTAAAATTAAACTTTATCATGAACGGTTTATTACTCAAAATAAATTTCTACTCCTACGGGCCGCTATTCTCAAGAACTAGCTAATCAAATGAGATTTTATTTATGATTGATTTATATTAAAAGTAATTTTACAGGTAAGTTTATAGTAATGAAAGAGTAAAATAAATGTTAGAATTTTATATATCATTCTTTACATTTAATCGAGTGAAAGTTATATAAGTCATATAAAATTAATTAAAATTTATTTATACTTATCAATGATAATTATATTTATTATTTATGATAGTCAAAAGTAATAATTTGATAACTATAAAGCCCAAGGACATAGTCTACTTATCAAATAATTATTATAAATAACAACTGGCCGCAGGTTTAGAAAAGTTATTTTATTTATAATAGCTTATGAAAAAAATTTTATCAAAGCAAGGTGGTGATGTGGGAGGGGTAGAAGGGAGTCTTGATAAAGCAGATGGTCCTTAAAAGGAAATAAAATCTAACATTTTTAATTTAAATGGCAGAAACTAATCATTATCATTCCAAACCAAGCCAAATTTAAATCCGGATCTGACCACAACTCTAAAAACTATTAAATAAAGTTAATATATAAATAGGAACATTTTCTAAACTTAACACTCTACTTTATAAAAAATTATGCGTAATGTAATGAATTGTAATATTGGAAACTGATAAAATTATAACTTGAGGTATTTGAAAATTAATTATTTTTTAATTTTGTATTTATTTATTTACTTATACTGAAAAGAGCTTAAGTTAAGTTACTAATTAACATATATAAAATTCAGTAATTGATCTCCCTTATTTGGTGAATAATGAAACATGGGTAGTAGTATAATACAATGTAAAAACAATTTAACTTATATTTAAATTATTTTATTTTCTTAAATTCAATATAATGTTTATTTTCGTAAGCTTTGTCCTGAATAATCCGATTTTATAGTTAATTAACTAATTCGAGTTTAAACGTAACCTTTTAATTCATTTTAAATAATTTATTTTTAATTTTATATTTCTGTATATATTACCATTAAACCAACTATTCAAAACATACTTTAAATTATAAGAAAAAGATCACTTGAATAAAAAATATAAACAAAGTAAAATAAGCTAAACATTAATTAATTATATAATCCTTAGATTTAATTTAATAATATTTTAATCATATGTAATTAATTTATATCTAAGATTTTAGGGTCATAAAATCTTAAAATCTTATATCCATGACTTATATTTAAAAAGCATTTACAAGATTTTCCTTGTTAATCTATTTCATCAATATGTTTATTCTTATAATCTTGTCCTTTTGCTTGGAGGGTACATCCAATAAAATCTTTATATCTTCAACATTCTTAGATTGTAAAAGTTCTTCAATATTCTGTTTTAAGTAAAAGCCTATACTATCAAATTTATATTAAGAAGTTTGATTATAAGTTTAAAGGGAAAGATCTATTTTTAGATTTGGTGCTATAATGACATATTTACCAATGTATTTTGAGCTTTTGCATAATTCTAATATTTGATTCAAATCTATTTGATTTGAAATAAATAGCTTAACTTTTTTAATTTTCCGATTAATTTACTTAAACTCTTTTAGATAAACTTGCCTTTCGTTATCAAATGGAATTGTTAATGTAAAGCCTTAAATATTTTATAATTTCAAAATATTGTCAGATAAATCCGTAACGCTTACTTTATACTAATCTTGCTCAGCTTAATTAAAAGTTGAATCTGCTTTCTTAGATGTTCAAATATTCGAAAATTTTATAAGATTCTTAAGTTTTTAAATCTAATACCTTACTAAACAATGAGTAGCAACATTAATAAGTTTCAGTATTTTAGTATTTCTAAACATATAAATAACTCTTGGATCTATTATGATACTATCTCTTATAATAACCTTTTCAAAATTATATTTATCATAATTCTCATTAAACTGAGTTAATTTGCCAAGAACCTCATTTGACTTAAACAAGTTTCCGCTATTTTTATATTCCTCATAACTTATAATTAAATTCTTTGCTTCACGATTTAAAGTAACATCATTCATTTCTAATATTTTCGCATCTTTCAAAAGTTAGCATGTAATTAATTCATCAAATTAATAAATTCATTCAATTTTATATATTTCCTTGTTTAATTTGATTTTGTGGTAATGTTCCCAATTATTAATTTAAAAATTGTAAGTATAATAAATTCCATATTTTGAATGTAAATTAAGTGTGATTCTTTTGCCAATATTTCTTGGGAGTGATAAAATAAAATAGCTATAATATATTCCCTAATAAGCTTTTTCCCCATAGGCTCTATTAATAGTAAATTTGTAGCTGAAACTGTAAAGGTAAAATAAGTTATCCAATGAATTAGGAGGATCTTATATTTGAATAATTAAGTTGCCATGCTACTTAAACTTTACAATATGATCCTTTATATTTTGAGCTAATTCTCTTTCTTATTTTGATATATTTGAAATTCTTTTGTAGTTGAAGTTCATGTTTAAGTAAGTATAAACTACTTATCTGCAAGTTGATGGTATTTTTTAATTTTGATAATTATTCATGATTTATTAATTCAAAAATTTAATTTATTTCAAGATAAAAATTTATATATCTAAATTATAAATATTTTGTTCCACCAATTTGAACATTCAAATTATTTTCCTGTTTCAATGAAAGCATTACTCAATTATTAAAATTATTAAATATTTAGATATTAGAAGTTACTTAATCGTTTCATTTCTTAATTTAATATCAATTTTTTTATAGTATAATATTTATTATATTATTAAAATTGAATATCAAATTTAAGTAAACTAATATTAGAAACTAAATAAATCTTTTTTAATTTTAAATAATTTATACTTTGAGTTTTTAATATATCTTATTGAATTTTAAAATAAAAATACTTTATTTTATTTTGCTTGCTATTTAAGGATTTTTGAAAGAATATTTGAATTTTTTATAATTTATATGAAAAATTTAGTTGTACTAAAGAAAATTAATAAAATTTAGGGGAGGGGGGAAATTTCCTGCCAAAATTCACATGCACCTTTAGCGAAAGTTTCCTCCCTTCAGAGATTCTTGTCATATACATGTAAATGAAGATTTCAAATTTTAATTAAAATCTCATTAATTTCATTTATTAAAAACAATTAATTTAACCTTAAATTTTACATATTATTTGACAAGCAATAAAATTAAATTCTTAAAAAAATCCTGTATTAGGAAGAGTTTTTTAATATATAGTTATGTTAAAAAAATTGAAATTAAAATACAGATGATTCTAATATTTTAATAGCCAAATGATAAAAAAAATAAATTTGAAGAAGGAAATTAACTAATAGGGTAAAAACTTTTGTAGGGTAGGCACTGGATAGAAAAATTCCCCACAAATATAATTTCTTTTTACTGAGTTTTTATTTATAGTTAAATTGAATGTCATTTACAATAAATTAAAATTTGTATGAACATAAATAAGATATTTCAATAGTTTTAATAATAATTAAATAATAGATAACGTAATTTTAAATTAGAAATTTCAGCTATGAGAGGATACAACACTTCTTAGAGTTTATTCTTATTTTTTAGAAGCCTTATAATTTTTTTATCACTAAATAATAATAGTAAAAAAAATAAAAATAATTTTTAAAAAATAAAATTATACTTAATTGTAAATTCTAAAAAGTTTCAACTAAATTTTGAGTATTTTATTTCATGAATATTCAGAAAAGCATACTACAAATTATTAAATAATTGATTTGGAATTTTTTTCGATATTCATTTTTAATTATTTAAATTGAAAATTTATACAGCATCTATAGTCTAAATTATTTAATTTGCTCTAATATGATATTTATTTAGTAATATTAGGGAATTGCTGAATGCAATGAAATTTTATATATATATATAAGAATTTTAATTACAAAATTATTAAAAATTATCACTCATAGTTTATTTATAATTTGGATTTAATGTCCATGAAATCCTAAAATCTTATGTCTATAATCTATGGGCCTTGAGTAGAATAAATTTAACTAATAAGGATATTTAACTTGATATTTTTGGTTTATTTCTTAGATGAGAAATTATTTTGAATATAAATATTTGCATCTTCTTCCTAAATAAGACTTTAAATTTTTTATTTAAAGTTAAAACTAAGGAAATCGATGTGAGACTCAACCAAATTACAATTGTTTGATGTAAAATTTAATTTAAAATCTGTTGTAATGATGACAAATTTACTAATTAATTTTTAACATTTGCATAATTCGAAAATTTATTGTAAATTTAATTACAACGTAATAATCAGTTTAATTTTTGAGACTTATCTGTCAAGTAATTTGATTTTATCTTGTAGAATGTTAAAATTCTCAACATTTTTTATAGAAAAAGTAAAGCTTTAAACATTTTTTAACTTCAATAAATTATCATATGTATTTACATCACCTATTTTTAGATATTTCTGTTCAAATTCATTAAATTCTAAGTAAACTTATTCTTATATTGATATATGCTCATACTTCACTAAATTTTGAAGCTTCTATATTTCATTTCTAACAAGTGAATGTGTACAAACATTAATTAATTTAAAAATTTTTGTATTAGAAAGCAAGTAAATTTCTCTAGGATCTGTTAAAATACACCTGATAATAACCACTTGTTTAAAATGGTAACTCTAATAATTTTCATTTTCTCTGTTAATTATTATAATATTTCATTTTATTTTACTAGGTCTCCTCTAAATTTGTATGATTCATACATTTAAATTAAAGCTCTAGAATTTCTATTTAAAATACAATTATGAATTTTAAAAAGCTTGGCATTCTACCAAATAGGATAGTTCGCTAGTTGCTTAAATATATTGATATTTTAATATAGCTATATTTCTTTTTTTATTTGAGTATTGTGATGTTTTTCCTAATCAATTACTGAATATTTCAATGAATTATAAGCATCATGATTTCTCTCTATACTTAGAGTGATATTTTCACCTATGCTTTTCGGAAGTTGTTGTATAAAGTAGTCATAATAAATTCCCACAATATCTTATTATAAATAAGTTTGTTTAAAAGTGTATTTGTAGCTAAATGATTGAAGATAAAGCAAGTCATCAAGTGATTTCGGTAAATCTTAAATCAATATATTTAAATTTCCATGCTATTCAATATCTTTGACTTAGATTTTAACACTTTTTACAAGTTCCCTTTCTTTCCTTGAAATGTTTGAAAGTATTCTGAAGTTGAAATTTATGTTAAAATTTGTGTAGATAATTAATCTACAATTATCTGGCAAATTTATCATTTTTTAGTTATTTTTTATACACATACTATAAGTAGTTATTTTTTATTTTATAAATCTAAAGCCTATTTATTAATTAGTGTTTTATCATTAATTTAAATATTCAAAATAAAGAGATTAATTAAAATCCACTAATTTAAAAGTAAAAAATCTATTTACTCATAAATTATTATTAAAAGAACAAAAAGTTAAATCTTTACAACAAATTGATTGGAAAATCTTTATTTATAATTATGAAAGAAAATTCATAAATTTCTTCACTTATTCACAAAAGGAGAATCCAGCTTATATTTCAACTGGTTAAATTTATATACCAATACAATAATTTTGTAAATTATAAAAACGTATCTACGATTATATGAATATACATAAGCATCCCCATTATTCATTTAGCAATATTTTAAAGATTTATTTAAAACATTTGACAATACGACTAGATTATAAAAAATAATATTTCTAATAAATTAAATTATTATAATAATTAGTCTTATTTATTTTATTCATTCTAAACTTTTAATGTAATTAAATTAAATTTTTAAATAAAAAGTTACTTTTAATTTTAATTAAAAAACCATCGTCATTAAAAATAAATTCATAATTTACATTTGGTGGCTATAAAATCTAATTTTAATATTTAAAATCTTTTATTAAAACCAGTTAATTAGGTATTTTACTAATTTATAAAAAGGTTTATTTAATTTTTAATCTTTAACTTTGAAACTAAAATTGATCAAAATTATTATTTTCTTAACTATTAATATCTAAATTTTTTATATTTAATAAAGAAAAATCATAAATACTTAAAAATATATTTGGATCTAAAACATATACAAAAACAAGTATAATCATTTATTTTCTTTGAATTAAACAAGATAGGAGAATAGAGTTAAAACTTACTTTATTGAAATAAACTTAATAAATGAATTAACTTTTCAATCATATAGATTTATAAGTTGCATTTTAATTCCATATAATCTTGAAACCTTATATCTACAACTTATGTTTCTTGGACCAATAAACTTGATTCTTAATTTATCAAATTTACTAGAATGTTTATCTTTACATTCTAATCCTTTTATTTTATTGCCACATTTTGAGAAATTTGAGTAACTACCCCGTTAGCATCAATTATTTGTTATATATTTTGTTTGAGATTAAAGCATAAGTACTCAAATTTTTCTTAATATATATTGTTCCCTAGATATGGGAAATTTAGCTTCAGGTTTGTGGTAATTATTACAAGTTTACCAACAGATTTAGAGCATTTGTACAATTCAAATATGGCAATCAATTCAATCTGAAATTTAACAAGTAATTTAAGTTTTTTTATTTTCCGATTTAGTGCTTTGGTATAAAATTTAATCTTTTCTAAGTCTTAAGTACCTGAAATAGTAAACGTAAAACTTTCTACATTTCATAACTTTATTAAATTATCTGTTCTATAGACATTCTTAACGTCTAACTATTTTTACTCTTCCAAGCTAAATCTATGAGTTGTTATGTTTTAAGTTGAGATATATTCAAATTTTACTAGATTATTTAGCTTATATATTTCATCTCTAACAAGGGGATGTGTAGATACATTAATTAATTTTAAGACTTTTGTATTTTTAAATAGTTAAATATCTCTAGGATCTACGAGTATACTCTTATTTATTATAACTTTTTCAAAATTATAGCAATCAATTGATTGATTTTGTTGTGTTAACTAAGTGAGCATTTGATTTTATTTTACTAAGTCTCCGTCTTTTTTGTATTGCTCATAGCTTTTAATTAATTCTTTTGCATCAAAATTTAACAAGACATTTTGCATTTCTAATAATTTCGCTTACTTCCAATTAAAAGTGGAAGGACTATTAGTTAAATTAGAAATTAAACAAGCGTTTCCAATTTTATACAGTTCTTTTTTTATTTGAATATTGTGATACTTTTCCCACTAACTTATTGATTATTCTAAATATTCATATTATGAGCAACTTCTATCTAAGTTTAGTGTAATCTTTTCCCCTATGTATTTTGGAAGTTGTTGTATAAAGTAATCATAATAAATTCCCACAAAATCTTATTTTAAATAAGTTTATTTAAATGTGAACTTGTAGCTAAATGATTAAATATAAAGCATATTATCAAGTGATTTCGGATATCTTAAATAAATATATTTAAATTTCCATGCTTCTCAATATCTTTAATCTAATTTTTGACACTTTGAACAAGCACCCTTTCTTTTCTTGAAATATTTGATAATATTCTGAAGTTGTAGTTCATATTTGAATATGTGTAGATAATTAATCTGCAATTATCTGGTATTTTATTATTCTATTGCGTAATCTTTTTAAGTCTCATAGTTTTAAATTATATTACTTTTAATTAATTTATGCAAATTTATCAATATTAGTAGCCAATGATATGAATATTTAACTTGTGGTAATTATAATTTTTTTATAAAAAAATTTTTTTTTTAATATTTCCAACTTTAATATAACAAATTAATGACATACTTTTAAACGAGAGGTAATATAAATATTCATCTATAAATAAAAGATCAAGCAGTTCCTTTTAATATGTTAAAATATATAAAGTACCCATATTTTTAAATAGCAATTTCATAAATTAATATAAAAAAATATTTTAAAAATTTTTTAAAGTTAAGATTTCCTTAATACAATTAATAATTTATAATAGAAATATTTTTTTTGTTATTTAGAATTATAATTGTTATTCTCGCAATAACATTTTGACTGTTTTGGTCTATATAAAAAAACATCGTTTTATAATTTTAAATGTATATACCTCTAAATTAAGATATTCATTCAATTTATTGAGGTTTTACGATAAATATATCTTTATAACAACTTTGTAATTAGATATGAATTCTTTCTTAATGATTTAGTTTAATTTAATTTTTATAATAGATGTCGATATATTCAAATGAAATTTATAATAATAACTAAAGAGTGAAAAAAATGCTTGATCAAAATAAATCGTATCATTCAAGTAAATATACTTACTAAAAATAATAATTCTAAGTTTAATTGCAAAATGCTGCGTTGTGTTATGGTATTGGAGTACAAAACTAAAATTATCAAAGGAAATTATAAAGATGAGGCATAGATATAAATTATTGCATAAATAATCTTTTCAACAAAATATAATAAGAGATTAAATGAAATTGAGTTTTCATTTTTTAATGCTGACATTGAAAAATAATTACTATTTATACTTTAAATACATAAAGTTAGAGTGAGGAATAAAAGGATATAAGGTATAAAATAGAGAATAAAATGTTGTCAAATGCAGTGTAATTTTAATTTAAATATATTCATTTGTTCAGAAATATAAAATAATTATATATATGTATAATTTAGTTTGAAATCAAAGATTCCTTATAATTTCATAAGTAATTTCCTTCAGATTGTATTTATAGCTTGGATTTTATTTCCATAAAGTCTTGAAATCTTATATCAATGATCTACGTTTCTTAAACTTATGAATTAATTTAATCATTCATCAAACTTGTTATTATATTCAACTTAATATTTTGATTTTATTTCTTAGTTTCTACATTTTTAAATATTTAAATATCTCCTCCTCCTTATCCAAATATCCCTTAGAGGTTTTATTTTAGATTAAAGTTTAGGAATTTTAAATTTGATTATGATATCTTGCTTTCAATACTTGTCGAAAAACTAATTTTAAGGTCAGTTGTGACTAGTACATATCTGACAACATATTAGGAGGACTTGCATATTTCTAAAATCTATTTAAGATCAACTTGATATCGAATAAGTAATTTAAGTTTAGAGATTTTTCTGTCAATCTACTTAATTTAATCTATAAATAATTTCAGATCATTGGAGTTTGTGACTGTCAAAGTGAAACTTTAAACATTTTCTAACTTCAATAAATTGTCATCCTCGTCTTTTATACTTATTTGAAGTTATTTATATTCCTCCGAACTGAAAGTTAGCAACATCTAGTCTTGTGTATAGATAAACTAATACTTTATGAGATTCTTGAGTTTTTATATTTCATCTCTCACTAGCTAATGACTAACTACATTTATTAGCTTTAATACTTTAATACTTTGAAATATCTGAATATCTCTAGGATCGATCATTAAACTATTGCAAATAATAACCTTTTCAAAATTGTTTTAAAAGTCAAGACTGTTTAATTATGTTAATTATGACTTGATTTCATTTTGCTTTTATAAATCCCCAATAAACTTAAATTCTTCATATTATTTTATTAGGATTGTAGCATCACGACTTGATGTTACTCAATACAGTTCGAAAGTTTTTGCATTCCTCCAATATTTAGAATAGTTGATTAATTAAGAGTGTTAAAATGAATTACATATTTTGAAAGATCCTATTTAGAATTAAATTTTATGCTATT
>ARYC01000851.1:0-70815 GCA_000711775.1 Oxytricha trifallax | reverse complement strand
CAACCCCTAACAAATTCCCTACAAATCAAAGCACTTATAAACCTCATTAATGGGTTTTGGGGTTTTGAATATACCAGTTCCAGGTTTCCCTACAAAGTTATGTGTCAAAGCTTACTAGAGAGGTATGGATGCTTCTTAACCTCCGAAAGCCAGGTCTCGCTTATCAGTATGCCTTGCTTCTTTTAATCTTAATAAGAAATAGAGTAGCGTTTCTTGTGAGCTTCTTCAATGATCTCTCTGAGATAGCTCTCTCTTAAAGTGCCAAGAACACCAAAGAAGAAGCTCCTTTCTGGAAGTTTGTTAGAGAGTTGTTTCTTGGTAGGAAGGTAAACTACCACTTCCTCATCTTACATGGTATGCTCATAGAGATTAGTGACTTAAATTTCTGGGTAGTTTGGTATTTCTATCAACTTAAGTTCATTGTTTTTGAAGGCTTTCTTCTCATCATAGAATATAGCTTTTAAGAGTAAAATTTTAGTTCCATCATCGTTGGTGTGAATAAACCTACTATAGTATATGATTAAGTATATATCACATGCTTACCATGTTGAGTTAGGTATCGATAGAGATCCTCTTTGCTTCTAAATCTTGAGATAATTTATTAAGCTTCAACCCTCTTCATTACAGTGCTTATAGATTCCATATTTTGTTCCTTCTCTTGTTGTTGAATTCAAATTTTAATATATAGAGTTCTGGATTCTACTATTAAAATCTAAGTATTAAATATGTGCATCTTATTGGTGGTACCTGGGAAAAATACGTAAAGAAAGTTGACAGAATCTGTAATAAACTTCAGTCCATTTTTATCAATTTAGTTCCATTAAATTAGTACTAAATTTGTTTAAATTTAATTAGTATTGGTCTAGTTCCGTTTAATTTTAATTGGTACCAATTTAATAGTACCAAAACTTAATTAGTACCTAGTTTTAAACTAATGAGGTTTTAATGGAGAATTTCCAATATGGTTCAAAACTTAACTGGCACAAGTACCAACCTGAATTTTATCAAAGTTTTACCAAAATTAAAAATATCAATATGAAATTAGAAAAATTATAGTTATAAACTAAGTATAAATTTGGTCTCTAAAACTTTAATATCAACCATTTTTGTTGTAGTGCCATCTCCTATACATAGTTGCTATAACTATAGAGGTTATAAAAGCTTTATAATAGAAATTTAAATTTGAATTTAAACAAGGCGGCTATCTCAAATCGTAAAGCAATCTCTCTTGGCGATTGTTAATCATAGCTAAACTAAGAAGACAGAGAACATCTACATTGAAAAGGAGTTAGAGCTAAAAGATCTTGAGTTTGAATCAAAGGTGATTGTACTAGAAATAAATATCAGGAAAGAGAGAGCAGAGATGGGTATTTAAAGGCTAATCGAAGATGTTGAGGAGTTAAAAGAACAGCTCCCAGTAGAAAAGATTAAAGTATTTTAATGTAATAAATGCTAAAATTTCTTCTCAGTTGATTCTAACGTGAAGAGGCACATCAAAGAAATACACTCTGGTAGAGCTAAGATCTATTACAAGCATGATAAAGTCAATGGCAGGTATTAATGCACAACTTGTATGAAGTCCTATACCCATTCAGCAAAAGTGAAGAACATATGCAAAAGCATCACTTAAGCGAGTTCTTGATTCAAGATAAAGAAACTTAAAAGCTTATACCTGCCAAGAGATAGTCAAATACTATTGAGTCATAAAGAGATTAACAGGAGAGACTCAAGAGATAGAAGCTGCATGAATTGATGAATCAACCGGTAAGCAACAATATATTATCATGCTTCGAAGCCAAAGCTTTGAACATACTTGCATTAAATGCAATTGATATTAGCAGTTGTATTGATAATTATTTGCAAATTAGCTTCCTGCAAAACCAAAACTTATTGTAATTGATGATTATGCATATAAGGTGTATCCTTTACAGCTATCTACTTAAGAATGAGCAGTACGAAAATGAGTTTGCTAACGAATAAAAGATTCTTAGAGAGGCATAGAGAAGAGATTGCAAGAACTTGCTTAAGCTAAATGATGTCATTTTAAGCTATGGTGATATCGCATAAAGGCTTAAGAAATATGAAATGACTCGAGATATTATCTAAATCATATTAGATACCCAGATGATTTGAATGATATACTATCAGATATGAAATGGGTATAAAGGAGTTGCATGAACTTGGATGTGTTCATATAGATTTGAAGCCTGAAAATGTGATGCTCAACTTCTGCCCTTTAGAAGTCGTTGTTATCGATTTCAATAGAGCCTTAAGATAAGAGACAGTAACCTTAGCAAAGGTTTTTGAGACACCTGGATACTTCCCAATTAGAGAGAAATGGACTAATGTCTCAGTTGAGTGGAATATATGGGCAATTGCCGCTATTATATTAGAGAGCGGTATGGAAATTATGTTATAATTTGGAACAAAGCACGAGAAATAATCAATAAGTTTGGCTGCTAAACATATAAAATAAGAAGAAATCTGCGATAAAATTAAGAAGATAGTTGAGATGGTCATAGTAAAAGCTCCAGCACATCCAAGATAATCATTAGATGACATTCTAGAACAAATAAAGACAGTGAGATTCAAGAGGTATCACAAAGACAAGCAGATAAGATTTGTTTGAGTTAAGCACACTAATAATCATTAAGTATTAATAAAATTCATACTAAACCTGCATTTTGTCGACCCTAACCCCAATTAGACCCCAGCTTTAACCTACAAATCAAATCACTAAAACATCTAATTAAGGGGTTATTGGGTTTTGAATGTATACAAACAAGTTTATAGTTAAGTTAAAAAATACATAAATCACAGAAAAAATTCATTCGTAGGAGGTGGCTTCACTTTCTTTTCTTACTCTTGTAGCTTCCTCCTCCTAGGTTTCTTATCTTACTGCAGCTCCTGCATCTATGTTCATTGACTCTGGAGTCTAAACATTTGAATAAAGTCTATTGCTAATTTAATACTTTGTCTGCGACTTTCTCTCTCTCTCTGTGAAGCTTTCACAATTCCTTCATCAAGTGATGCCAGTACTAGATTTTTCTAAAGTGTTAAGCAACAAATCTTACTTGAAATAAAGGATGCTTCTGCAGCTCTGATAGCCAGCTCTCACTTATCTTAATCCCTTGTTTGTCATTATCTTCTGAAGAGATGCTGTACCTTTTCTTATGAGATTCTTGAATAATTTCTTTCTATTAATCACCTTTTATTGTTGCAAGTATGCCAAAGAAATAGTTTCTTTCAGATAGTTTATTTGACAACTGCTTCTTAGTAGGCAGGTACTGCGAGATCTCTGGGTCATTCATAGCATAAGCATATAAGTTAGTCACTGAGATTTCTGGGTAGTTTGGAATCTCTGCAAACTTTATCTTCGCAGAGTATCGATCTTAAAAATTAAATTTTAGTACCTTACATTGTTGGAAGGAACAAACCAACTTCATAATAAAGATAAGTTACTATGAGTTCCTTACCTTGCTGCACAGTTAGCGATGCAAATCCTCCTTGCTTCTAAATCTTTGAATATGCTTGCTCTCTTTTTATTACATCATTTATTCACTTCATCTTCTTTACAGATCTAAGATATGATATTCAAATTTAAGTTTATTGATTTAAATTATTAAAAACTGTAAAACTTACTATCAAATATGGGCATCCCATAGGAGGTCAACCTCTAAGGAGGATATGAAGAAGATTTTAAGAACTGATTTCATACTTGAGAGATTGATATCAATTTCTATTGTTATAATTCCATATTTTAAATTAAAATTGGTACGAATTTAATTAGGAAAATTCTTATTTTTATAACAAATTCACAAAATACCTTCTAAAGCAGTTCGTACTTAATTAGGTGCACCTCCTAAATAGTATATGGTATAATCAACTTATTATTGATAGTAAAAATGGTTACTTTCTCAGCTGTATTAGAGCTGCATCATCTCTCTGCACTCATTATTCTTCTCTTAGACTCTAAATTCTTGCTTTGAAATTTTTAGGCTTGCAAAGCTTTCTTATGAGGAATAAGTTATAGAGGCGGTTTTGCAATCTTAAATTCAAATTTAATTTTTGAGCGCTAACATTTTAAGAAAAATAACAGCACTCCCATTAAACTTAATGAGACTTACCTTTGGCAATAACAGAAAGTGTGATAGCTGTGAGGTGAACTCTTATTAAGGACTCACATAGCTATCACTTGAGGTCTTTGTACTTAAAATAGAAATTAATAATAAAAAATAAATGGCTAACAAGTTTGTTGGAAATAGAGAGGAGGAGTAAGTTAGAAATGAAATTTCAATGTAAGCAGAGGAAGTTAAAGTTTATTTTTTTTGAGAAGTGTGAAAGAGATTTCACTCATAAATCTAGCTGGTATAGGCATATGAAAGTACATATGGAAGCTAGGCCGACAGTATATTTAAAGCATGACAAAGTGAGTCTCAATAATTGATTTCAACAGAGCTTTAAGAGTTGAGGTATCAAGACTTGGAAGTGTTTTGGGAACTCTAGACTATTATCCAGAAAGATAAGACTGGAGAGATGGAGATATTGCTTTGGATATATGGGCATTATCAGCAATAATAATAGAGAGGGAAATGCCAAGGAACGATTACTTTAGCTGCAAAAGTAAGAAAGATTCAAAGCAAGAATCAATCGACACTTAGATAAGTAAAAGGTTTCTGGAGGTTTAAGAGAGCTTACATACTAAGCCAAAATCAAATCAGCTAAGATAATTAAGTTTACAATAGACACAATCAAACAACTGCTTAGGAAGATAAAATTCAGAGAACTGCCTCATAACTCTAAGCTTATGTTGTGTGAAATATTTATAAAAAAAACTCGCCTGTTATATTTACTTAAATTACTAATATTTAAACAATAAGCTTCTACATAAACCCTAATAAAGTAAGTGTTAATAGTCTACTTTTATCAATAAAACTACTGAAGAGGTTTTGGGGCTTTGAACAGTGAGCAGTTGAGGACGACACTCCAGCTAAATTGTAGTTTCCTGCTACAGATTCAGTGGGTACGCTTGAACCAGACTGAAAGTATTTACCAGGTGGGCAAGTAATAGTCAAGTTATAAACAGTAGGAACTGAAGGCAAGAGCAATAAAAACAGCCTAGGGCAAGTAACTGCTGATGAGCCCTCTAACAACTCTCTCCTTCAGTACATGCAGTTCTAACTCCACTCGCACAATAAATACCTCTCTCACATTTAATGCAGTTGCAGCTTATCTATGGGGAGTATAGTAGCCATTTGTACATACAGATTGTGTGGTACCTTAATCTGAGAAATTTATTCAATTTTATTAAAATTCAATAAAATAAAAGAGTAGACCATAATTTCAGAAGAAAAATTATAATCAAACTTTAAAAATAAATAGTTTGAAGTTGTTAAAAGGCAAGTAAGAAATACTGGCGAAGTTGCTGAAGAAGTATCAAAACCGTTTTATCCAGCAGGGCAAGCAATTGGATCTATACCTTCTGGTCATATGTAGTTTGTCATAAACTTATAGATAATTCTTAGATTTAACCCTGATTGTGGGCATATCTTTTGAAATTTTTCTGTATTTAAATTCTTCAATTAATTTTACAAGCAGACCAATCTAAAAGTTAAGTTCCTTGAATTAAGATCTATAGTACCCTACTGAGCAATCTGTGTAAAGTTCACTCTTCAATGGACAATAAACATTCATTGGGCAAACTAGCAGAAGAGCCCTGATTGCAGAATAACCAACTAGACAAAGTAAGCAAGTAAGCTCCCTTTATACATTAGTAGTTGCTGAACTGTAATTACCGCCTGGACAGGCATTTAAAAAGTAAATTATTCTAAGATATAAGTCATTAAATATAATTAAAACAGTAGAATCAGCTTAACAGTTTTATTATTAAGCTAAGGTAGTCTTTTCTAAGCAAAATTTACCAGCAGAACATGCCGAGAAAGACGATTTTTCAATAAGACAAGTGAAGTCACTGTAATGACCAGGAGGCAAGGCAACATATCTCTAACGTCTTAAACTGCTTCAGGACAGTAGCTACCAGCTGTGAGTGTAGTTGTATAATCAAATTGATATTTTTATATTATCATATTCAATAATTTTTAGTACCTGTATCATCTCTTGATAAAGTCCTGGTGTATTTGGTAAACAATTATACTAAGAATGAGCGTTTTGGTCAACTTTTTAGTTGTATCCATCGAGGCAATTTTATTCTGAACTTGAATTTAGGGGCAGTAACCTTCAATTAAATCAGCTTGATCAGTAAATTGATTGTTATCCGAGGAAGTTGCCTTCTATCCTTGTCCTGCAGTGATAAATAACTGTTATAGAATGCTTTGATTAATCAAAGCATAATTAATTATTAAGCGTATTGCTTCTGTGACTGCGACTCAAAATCTGCCAGTTGGGCAAGATTAGTTTCTAACGAAATTAAATCCACAGTATTTTCCTTCTTCGCATTATATACAGTCACTTAATTTTTGTACATCAATCAATGAAGTAATAAACTATGATATTAAATTTAACATATAAATCTAATTAATCATATAATATGATTTGAGTTTAGTTGGAATCATGAAACCTATATTACATTTCCCGTCTTATCCATCATGACAGAAATCAGAGGCGTCTTATTAATCGCAGGTAGCTGGTTTTTCAATTGAGCAACCGTAACTGGCTGAAGCTGTCCCTTAAAAGAGTGAGTTTGTCTTCAAATAATCCAAACATTATATAATAATCAACTTAAAATGGGTCTGTATAACTCATTAAATTCAATATATTTGTTATAAGTTGGCAATAATTCACTTCATTGACAGTTCCGAATTATCTCTGTTCAAGTTTACAGCTATAAATTTGGTAGTGGGACGATCATCATTAGTTCAGGATAATCTGGGAAAGTTAGTAGGCAATAATAAAGATACTTAACATGTATAATAATTATCATATATAATAGTTTAAACATAATTTATACTTATAAATAAGCATTATGAAGAGAATTGGGATTTATAAAAGGTATTGGCGCTGCAACTATCTGGGGACCAGGAGCAATGCCAGAGATGGTTGTTGAAAACTTAATATCGCAAAATGGGAAGTCATAATTTAAAATATAGTAAATAGTAGCTTTAATGAGAGGGATAATTGAATTTAAGAGAATAGTCATAGTTACTTTTATCCAAATAACTTTAATCAGTGAAATCTACTCCATTAATGGTATTATCGAAATTCTTTGAACGGGTAGCTGGGCATGCCAAATTTGTTCCAACTTGGGAAGTAAGGTACTTTGTAGCAAATGTGGATAACTTCTAATTCATATTTATAATTCAATTACTGTTAATTAGCAATAAATTATTATAGATTAACTGCATTAAAATCGAAACTGTATTGATATTCATAGTGTGGAAGTCTGACTGATTTTGTGAATTAAACTACCACAGTTATACCTGATTCTTTACCATGGTAGTAGTTGCTTACTACGGAGGGCCCAGATATAGCCTAGATCATTGGGCACTATAAACATGAGAAACTCTCAGCATATTAATTTAATATATTATAAAAACAATATAATAAGTAATCTAGAGTAAAATTTAAATATTTAAAAATATTTTATTACGATTAAGAATTGATATTTTACAATAAATTTTAAATGTAATCATATTATTATTATTTTAAATAGGCAGTATAATGATCCTATATTTCTTAACGTATCTAATCTCAACAGCTTTTTCTAGAATTTCTTTGGAATATGTAGTAGCCGTTGAATCTAAGCATTCCTTTCCAGCTGTGCTTTACTTACGTGTATTTGGGGTTTTGAATCAAATGAAAATCCTGGATCGCAATCACTATTAGTTAATAAATCAATGTATTGTTTAATGCTTGACATTAATTAATATATAATATACATTGAATATATACTCAATAATCACTGAGGAAACCTCTGCGATAGGTTGGACAGGGTTCGTAGGAAGGGCTTTTTTTGCAAGAAGTTTAGCCATACTTAGCGAGTTATGTCTTAGTACAGGCACTGGGTGAAGAAGTAAGACCTGTTGATTTATAGTTCACATTAGCTAGTGTGTATTTTGAAGCCGAAGACCCAGTGGAAGTTATGTGTAAGAACCAGCAATACAATCAAAATAATTATGTCATTTGCATTAATTTATTTAACTTATCCAAAAATTGATATAATAATAAAGAAAAATTACTGAATTAAAATCGATAAATATATTTTAGATATAAGTTAATAATACTCTGAAGCTATAACAATATTTACAAATTGTTTGGTAATATTTTATTTATATTCGCTAGAAAGATATATTTATCTATTGAATCCTCATATACTATATTTGTCTTTGGGCAGATTTATCCAGTGGTAAATTTTGAGCAGATAGTATCGCCTTCAAGTGAATAGTAGCTAGCAGCACATTTAGTAATCAATGATAGTTTTGTTTTTTCATTGCAGTCATAACCAGTAGGGCACTTAAAACATTTTAAATCTAACATTTAGAAAATTATAAGAATTATAGTGCATGCTGTGTATCCAGTTCCTGAAATATACTTAGTTGCACAAGCTGTAGCAGATTTGGTTTCCCCATCTGAGCAAAATGAACCCTCAAGATTTATGTTGCAGGCAGTAGCTGAACTTCTATAGTAAACTGGGCTGTATTATCAGGAAAAGGCACTATGCGAGATATAACAGAGGAAACTTAATTTTTAGGGCAGGCAGTGTATGTAGAAGTTATAGGATAATTATAAAATAAATTAATGAAGGATTTTAGTAATAACTTGTTGAGCAAGGTCCTGGTGAAACTGGTGCATTACACAGTAATAGGATTTTAAAATAAATGAAATATTATTGAGGTTTATTAAAATTATTTTTGTAAGATTTGCAGGGCAAGCATTATCCCTTGCCAATTGTATTAAATTAGCCAACTGGGGAATTTCCAACGGTGGTAGTATCACTACAAATCTTTCCATCAGCACAATAAACGCTAGCATTACTTGTTAAATAGTATCCTTCAATGCAAGGTTTGTTGATAGTTGATGTAAAAGTTTCATAAATATAAGGAGAAGTTGGTGATTGGCGAGTAGTTACTTCTATTGGAGAAAATGTACCAGTTGAGCATGCAGTTTTTGTACCAATCTAATCTGAACAACTATACCAAGAGTCACACTATGAGCAAGAATATTAAACGACAACACTTGTTTAATTGTTTGTTGGGCATGCTGCCAAATTCATTTATCTCTAAGTAGTGAAGTACCCTATTAACTTTGAGACTAAGAACCAGCACGTAAGGTGAATAGTATGCATTTATTGATGAGCATTAAGTTGTTGCACAAAAAGTGCACAATAACCCAGCTGGAAAAGTTAGGAATTCTCTTTTTCTTGTAATCATTTGTAAATAATTTTATCAACTACTAATTTCAATAGAGATATTATATATACAAGACTATAATAAAGAGTTACATGAAATAAATAATTAACTGTTTAAACTACATAAAAATTAAAATACAATAAAAAAGTTCAAGTATAAGTATAAGTATATCAATAACATATTTAATTTATTCATAGCGCATACTCTTCGCTTAAGTTCAGTTTGAGATCATTCGAGTAGTCAACCAACTTGCCATGAATAATAGAGTACAGCACCCAGTGATAGTCTACAGCAATTTGCTTAGGCAAATCATTCACATAGATATTCACATCTGTCTGACTATTGGTGTCCTCAAACTTCTCTTTTATCACTTGCTCTGTCCCATTCTCGTGTTTCACACCAACTTAAACTAATTTTATCACTGAATTTTAGATCTATTTGCTAGAATTCGTGTTTCTCTTAAGTAGTTTATAAAAAGAACCACTGCAACTATAGATATGCTAACGTAGAAATTTTTGTTAGTCTTCTTTTAAATCAGGCAAAAGTTCAAATTGGAGATATATAATAATAGGAAGTGTTATTTATTTGAATTTAGAATTTATTTCACTCATTTAAATAAAGGAGTCCAGTGAATAAAGAGTTCACATATACTGATTTTCTCATGAAATGAGTGTAATGATGATCCTTCTCAGTAATTTGTTTTGCAGAGTTCATCTTTACTACCCATTCAAATGAAACGATTGGAAACTAAAAGACACTTAAAGAAAATATCTTAATTAATAAATTAAGGCATGAACTACCTATGGAGTTAGTGTAAGTCGAACAATTTATTGGACAATCAACAGGTGGATTCTTTGCTGCTCTTTTTAATATTTATCTTCTTCCCCCTAAATAAGACTAAGTCTTTTTGAACACTAATCTCATTTTCATTATACTCCCCAGCTTTTTGAATTTGCTAGTGATCTGAGAATGGATTTATTTTTAAGAAAGCATTATCCTTTTGAACAAATCTAAACTTAGAATATCTTCTGCAGAATACTTCTAGAGTGTTCTATAGCAATTTAATGATTTATAGTTGTGTTGAGCTTATCTTTAATTCTTAAGGAAGGCCTGATTGATAAATATCAATAGGTTTATGAATATTTTTATCACATATTATTGGTTTTTCAGTGACAAGTGGCTCAAGTTATTGTACGAACTTTTCATTCACAATCTAGAGTTTATCTTAAGGCCTTGGTTTTAGTTTATTGCTCTAATTATTTAACTATTTTTGAAAATATTACTCTTCTTTTATCATAGTTATTTCATCATACCCTCGTTTTTTGTTAGCCCTCCTCTAAACCCCCTTGTTATAAATTATATAATTCTGTTTATTTCAAAAAATTATAGGTGATTATAAGCTCATTCTTTTCTTCTGTTTTTTTAGCTTTTGCATTCCTTTGATTTTAAGCAGGACCCTTATAAACTACCTGTTATTTTTAAGGTTAAAGTTTTTTTCACATTATTTATTTTTAGCGCATTAATGTCATAACTCTTTGACTTCTTTTCAATTTGTTACTGCTTGGTAGGCTTCCTTCCTCGTTTTCATGGACCAACTACAAAACTTTCGCTAAAAAGATAAGAATTAATGATCTTAGCTCTCTTCATGAATAAATGATACTTCTTCTACTACATTCTCAAGCTCTTCGTTTTGTCCAGAGTGATTTAGATTGTTTTACTTAACTTGTCCCTAATTCTATTTTCTATAACTAGGTGCTCCAGTTTTCTTCTCGCTCACACTTCTTGATTAAATTTCATTCTTTTTGGTGTTGCCTTTTCCCTTCCTGGCTACAACTTTTCTTGGAACCTTGGACTCCTCCATCTTATGCTCACCTACTGAACTGTCAGCACCAATTATGTGATCATTCTATTTCTGATTTTATAAAGCAATAGTAGTTAGCTGTTTATTTTTAGGAAGTCTGGTGTTGGAAGTCCCTTTAGTATTCCTTTAATTTTAAGTCTATCTTATAGTTTTGACATTTCTAGAATTTTCTTATATACTAGCTTCTTTTATCTCTTCTATGTGATTAGAGCTCAAATTGGAAACTGCATATAATGAATTACAATATAGAGATTTTCAAATAAATTTAATTTTTCTTTTATTCCTTTTAATGGTTTATTAATAATGATCCTAATTTTATATTTAATTTAAAGCATTTCCATTACTCATCATTCTGTTAAATAAATTTTAGGGATGACTAGAATTCATTAAAGGGTTTGAATTGCCAACTGGTCTCCAAGGTTATTACTATGTATTTTAAGTTTTAATTATCTCTACTTGCTTAAGTTTTTAATAAAAATAAAATTACTATTTTAACTTAATTTTAATACACCAGAAATAAACTTTAAAATTTTATCATTTCATTGTATATTATCTTTGTTTTTATAATAAATATTATTATTATTAACATAAATGCTTATTGGCATCAATTTTCACCTTTGCATTTCTAAGTTTCTCAGCAGCCTTTTGAAGGGATTGATGGCATCGAAATGCTCAGGGATTTGAGTCATGAAATTATTGTTAGTTCTAATTTCCTTGAAGCAAGCATTCCAGGATCTTGTTGAATTTCAAATTAGTATCTTTGTTTCTACGAGAGAAGTCTAAGTTGCATTAACTAAAATTAAAGGAATTAACTTAAAACTTCTAGTTTAAAAAGTGAATTATACTGTATATGTTTTTAATGTTGTAAGTTTATTATAAAATCTTTATGGAAATTTAAACGATGTTGTAAGTTATACCATCTAAATGGTTGAAATTTTTATAAATAAAAAATATTGTTTTATATTCAGCACATCTTGTAGTTTTTTCAATAGTCTAGTTACTTGTTTAGCTAGACAATCCTTGCAAAACACATGATTGCATGGTAAAAAGATTGTTATAAAAAATGTTAAATAATTAAATTTATGATAAATTTATTATGGATTAGATTATTTCTGATTTAAAGATTGGGTCTTTAAATATATCTTTAGCTGATGCGCTATAACTATTTTTTTCCTTATATTTATCCTTAAAAAGAACTCACTTTTCAGTAATTTTTAATGTTAAAATAAAACATGTTTATGCTTACTTAAAAATATGTTTTACTTATAGTAAGTGAATGCTTATATTTTTCTGAATCGACGGTTTAACAGAAACCGCGGGTGTTTTCTCCATTAATATTTCACTTATTGAGCTTTCTCTTCGGTTATTTACGTTTCCAACAATCGCAGTATTACCATGAAAAGTGGGAGAAAATACATTTAAGTGAGATTTTTCAGTACTGCTCACTAAATCTGAAGACACTTACTTCCTCTTTGTGGAGGTATCGTTAGTTATATCTGAATGAATTTATTTTTGAGTGGTTGTGGTTTAATCTAGAGAGGAGTGCCAAAATATATATATATAAAATTAAAAGGCGAATTTTGAGTTAAATTTATTAATAATAATTACTTAAATTAAATGGATAGAATTTAAAAAATTATGAAATTAATATTTGATTTCAGAATAAAATTTGTTGAAAAATATAAACTATATTTATACTCATTAATCTTTTATAAAAGCAATATATTTCAATTTTAAATAAAAAAGTAGGTGATTTTAAATAAATTTTTTCTAAATAAAAGACGATATAGAATAAATTTTTTAAAATATAAATTTCTGATTATTTATAATAAAATGTTTCTCTTTTTTATTAAAATTGATTAAAATGATTTATAATTACATTTTAATATAGGACCTCATATGTTATAAAGTAAATTAATTGAATTTGATATACATAATTTTTAAAAATATCATAATAATAATGATAAGAATACCAAAATGATTGCCTGTAAAATGCTTTGTTGGCTTTTACTGCTTATTTGTTTTAGTTGACCCATTCACTGAAGCATCCGATTCATTTAAATTTAAAAGATCACTGTTGTTTTTCTTCGTCTTCATATTACAAATCCCTTCTTCTCTATGTTGTAACACTTTATAGATTTTGTAATGCTTTATAGATTCTTGAAGTCTTTTGAGAATTTAAATTTTGGGGAAGTTTCCTGCCCCTTCGAAAGTTAGATGCAACCAACACTGAATTTTATATTTTTGGCAATAAAAATACTAGAATATATAAATTTTAATTTAAAACACCTTTAACATATAACTTAACAACTATCAATAATATATAATTTTCAAGGTGTATTATTCTTGGTTAAATTTTTAATTATATATAAAATAAAATTATTTGTTTTTTTATTTATAAATAATACGATTTACACTAAAAATTGAATTTTTAATAAAGATAAAAATTATATTAAATGCTATTTTGTAAATAAATATATTATAAATGATGATAAAGATTATATAGGAAAAAATTTCATATTTTTATGTGTTGGCAGGAAACTTCCTCCTTAAATTTTATCTAATTATAATTATAGAATGATTTATTGTATATAAAAAAAGATTCTCAATTACAATAATAAAAATAAATAATTTTATTATAATCATATTAATTCAACGCTCATAACCTTTTCTTCTTCTGATAGTTCCTCATTTTGGTTGTGCAAGTACATGTTTGCTTTTCTATTTTTATCAAGATTCTCAATTTTATTAAAGAACACATTTTTGTAAATTTCCAATTTAAACAAGTAAATTTATAATTTATAATTTTCGATTCCACCTTCAATTTATAGTCATTAAAATTCAATAATTTCTTATAAGATAAATGTTGTCTTTTCACAGAAATTATGATAAAAGTGATATCATATAATATATTGCCACAAAAAATTATCATTCAATGAACATATATAGATTTTATTTTAATAATATTTTATTTTATCCCTATATTTTATTGCTATTATTTATAAAAGGATTTGTATAATTTATAGAATATTTTATTGCAAATTTCAGTGAATAAATGCCTAAAATAAAACAAAATTGTATCATGATTTTATATGAAAGAAAGTATTTATAGTTCTAAGATAAAAATTTTAATTTATTTTGAAAGGTGAAAAAATTATATTAAAATAAATAATATAAAAATTATAATTTTTATAATATTTATTTTAAGATCAGTGTACCCATATGGTTCACTGATAATATTATAGATAAAGAGATAAATTTTTTATATTTAAATTAATTAAATAAAAAAATTCAATATATTTTTTTAATTTAAATCTTTGTTAGTAAATGCAAAAAGTTATTTGTTAAACGCTCCAAAAATAATTAATCTACATTCTCAAGCAATAATCAAAACTTATCTACATTTTAATATGATTAATAATCATATTTTTTATTATAATTTTCTACTAAATACTTTAATTATGTTTATATTGATTAACTGATAATATAAATATATATATATATATATATATCAATGTATAACAATTAAGAAAACATAGATACCTCTAATAGCAAAAGTGGAAGTTCTTAAAAATTAGTAATACTCTCTAGTTTAATCAAATTAGATGAAATAATTCTATCAAAAAATATTATAAATGCAGAATAAAAGAATGAAGTAAAGCCAGTTTAAATCATAAAATTATGTGATTATTAATTCATAATTTATTCTGATATATTTATGATTAATATCATTTAATCACATGTTAGCATGTTTCCTTAATTTGAGAAATTAAGAGTAAATGAAAATATTTTAGAAAATCATATATATATATATTAATTGATTTCAAAACAATATAAATTCAAAATCATGCTTTGTATTATTATTTTTAATCCCTAACATTTCAATCAGTAATGTGAGGTTCCTCATAACTGTGTTACTTTTTAAGAGGAAATTTATGAATAGAATTTTCAAATTTGCAGGGTTTGATATAAAAGAGCTTGATTATTAATAGAAATGATTTAATTAATAATTATACTAATTTAACTTATTTGATAATTAATGATGATTTTTTAATGGTAAAATTCTGAAATTTATATTAATAAATTGTATTTATATTTGTATAGAAATTAAAATTTCTAAAACGGCGAATTAAATATATTAATTTTATAATTACATTGAAGTCATTAAATAATCAAAGTAATCGCTCTCTTTAAACTGATTTATATATTTATTTTTAAACTTTTACAGATGATTGTTATTATTGTAATTTTCAATTAATAAATACTCTTCATCTAATTTATTATCTGTGGATTTTATGATGGAGAATTTTTATTGCTATTTTATATGTCAATTTTTAAACTATTTAGTGCTACTTAGTATTGTGCTAATTGAAAAAAGAAACTTTTTCTCCTCTTTTTCATATATTATTCTTGATTCATTGAATTTCTAGCACAAGTCATAATAAATAAATATAAGATATAATTTCAAAATTCGAAACTATCTATCATATAAGAAAATATAAAAATAATATAAATTAATATATTATTCCATTAAATGTAGTGCTTTTCATAGGTATTTATCAAAATCGAAGTAAAATTTGTAGATTGATTAAATTAATAAATTTTATTAAATTATTTTAAATGGAGAAAAAATGTGATCTACATAATACATATACAAATTTATTTGCTTATTGAGATTTCGACAAAAAACTTACAGTAAACAAAGTAAAGTATATGCTTCAATTAAAGAAATTTCAAAGACATTATACCTTTCAGAAAAAATAGTAAAATAAAAATTGAAGCGATTATAAACTGAAAATATTGAAGGCTCAAAGGATAAAAACATTCTACATAGAATGACTTAAGAGCAACTTAACTATTTACTATCAGAAAAAACTTTGAGAGAATAAATGCTTTTATCAATTGAATAAAGAGCTAAAATTTTTCATCGAAATTTCCCAGAAATAAAAATATCTACTTCAAGCTTGTATAAGCTTTATAAATAAAATGGAATTAAATATAAGTCAACTTGAACGGAATACAATTTAACCGAATATAAAAAATAATAAATTCAACAAGACTTATCTAGGGTTTTTGAGGAATTAAATAAAATTATAGAAAATGGGGAAAATATAGTATATCTAGATGAAACAATTTTTAAACCCCACTCAATAAATTACAAATCATGGGCTCATAAATACAGTAACTAGGCACTTAAAAAAGGTGGTGTTAACCTTGATACCTTGGCAGCAGTTGTAATAATTAGTTCATAATTTGGATTAGAAGGCTTTAGAATAAAAGCAAAGTCAATTAAGACAGATGACTTACTTCAGGTTCTATAAGATTTAGACTTAAGATATAAAGGGAAAAACTTGACAATATTTCTAGACAATCTAAGGGCTCATCACTCAAAACTAATGAAGCAAACTGTTGAAGAAAATGGATGGAAGCTATTATTCAATGCAGCATATTCATCCAAGTACAACTGCATTGAAAACATTTTTTCAAGAGTAAAATAGCTATATAAAAAAGACATTATACAACTTTAATTCAAACTATCAAACAATAAACACTTCTAAATTGTTTAGGACTCAATTCTCAAAATAAAAATAAGTGACTGTATAAAAAGTGAAAACTTTTGCTTTAATTAACTTAAGATATAAAGTTTATAAAAATTTTATTATTTTATGTTAACATAAATTTTTAGTATATTTAAGTCTTAAATAAAATCAGTACAATTAAAGCCTTTTGCCTGGTAGGCTTTTCATTATTGTGTTTTCATCTCTGAATAACATATTTTATTATGTCTGCTAAAATTAGTTGCCTTGTTTCTATTCCTCCTCAAAGCCAGAAATTTCGTATCATTTTCTTTTCTTAGGTTGCTTCCTGCCTAATGACTTTTGTTTAAGTAATGATAGCGCTTTGCCCTTTCGTTCTATATAGACATAAATATTTAAGTACGCTTACTCGAGAAATGTGGAATAGATTAGATTTCCTTTAAGAATTCTTAACTAATCTCTATGGTCTCCCCTAATTGTTCTTCGTCTGTAGGTTAATTTCTTTGAGTTTACTAAGACATAACTATTTATGTCAACCATTCATTTTTGAGTGTTCCTAAGACCCCATAGAAGAAATGCTTGTCAGGGATGTCCTTAGGAGCATCATAACCTCCAAGGTATCTATTTACCACTTAATCGTCCTTGACATAATTAAATATGTTCAGGACCCCTAGTTCTGGATAGTTAGGTACATTTACATAAATTACGTCTGCTGATTTTAATAGCTCTTTTCTAGAAGCTAGCACATCTTTTATGAATCTCATGCTAGTTTTCTTATAGCTAGGTAAATGATAACCAGCTATATTTGTTAATACTTAAATATTTACGTGAATATTTTAGGTGATTGTACCAGTCAGATTTTGTGTTCAAGCTCCCATCTAAAGTTCTGCTATTTATGTTCGTGATATTTCCCTAGTTTGCCTCTCGATTTTAATTTATGTTCATGCTATTTAATAACTATTAACTAAAGCTTTCTAACTAAATAATAGGTTTTAATAGCTTTAAATTGTATTGGATTATTTATGTATATTAACATAAATTAAAAATTGTATTGGTTAAATTTATGTATGTTGACCTAAATTAATATTAGCATAATTAAGGCGCTAGGCGCTCAATTCATTGTATATTAATCATATAAACTAATTGATTGTTAAAATGATAAAATAGTAGTCAAAAAGCTTAAAAAATAATTTATGTATAATCACCTAAATAAAATAAAATTTATGTCAACTTACATAAATTATTAGGAACCTTTCAATTTTATTACAGGAATCTTTCAACAATATAATATATAATTTGCGACGTTCTCTAAGGAACCTTTCTATATCTTTACAGGAATCTTTCAAATTATTTTTCATTTATGTTCATGGACATAAATTTTTCACAAAATTTTCCCCAAGTCCTGATTTGATAATTTAATGTTAATATTTAATACCCCTATTTTTATATACTTAAATAAATTGTATTAAATATGAGAAAACTTTCCTCTTCACTCTCTTCAAATATAGATTCAAGTGAAGATTCCTAACATAAAAATGAGTCGTCAAATAAGAGTAGTCATGTATCAAATAATGAGGAGCAAATTATGAATCAATAAACAATTGTAAACAAAAAGGATTATAGATATAATTAATTCTATATCAGATGGTAAGCTAGAAGAACTGCATGAGCCAGCAACAAATCCAAAAAACCCACTAATCTTTATGAATGCTTGTTATGTAAAAATATTTACACTGGAATCGAATTAAAATGACACTAAAACACTCACAATCGAAATAATGGAAAATTTATTTAACTTAAGAAAGGAGGACTTTATAGATGTTAAGTATGCATACAAAATAACGAATTAAAAGCTTACAAGACAAAAGAGCTGCTGTTGACGCACTTAAATTCTCATGAGTTAGATGATCTATAATAAAACGGATATCCTTAAATTGTAAGATAAATATATATTAACTATTTAGGTGATGAAATAAATAGAGAGAAATTAAAAAAGGATAAAACATGATTAAAATCTTCAAAACGATGGTATCTAGAATTCTTGTCAATCTTAAGAGTGCGACTTGTCTAAAGACTAATCACATATTTTGATAAATCAAAATGAAGATTCTAGTGTTCAATATATAGACACAGTAATAGCCTTTCCTAAATAAGTAATAAGTCATACTTATGAGAATGCAAGGTTAAGCTTTACAGTAAATCTAAACCATTTTATTAAGAATGAAGTTTAAATGATACTTTAACTTTCTAAAGATTAATAAATTCTAACAAATGATGAGGTAGCCTTTAATTAGGCTAAAGGAAGATAAACCGATTACAGTTTTGAAGAAATTAATCTAAACTTTAACATAGTCACACGACTTTGGGCTGAGTTCAAAATTTTATCCTTTTTAAGAAATGTAAAAGAAGCTTCAAGTTAGGATTGATTAGTTGTAATTTCTTATGACGACAAAGTACTCAAATTGAAAAAACTTGATTGGAAGTAGTCTTTGGGCTAATTTATTTTTCAAGAAAACAGAGAGAATTGTTTTAAAGTACTTATTCACACTATAGAGGCTGTTTAAGAGTTGCATTCAGCTGGAATCGTTCATAGATATTTATCTCCAAAAACCATAAAAGTCAAAGATGATGAAAATATGAAAGTTTTGATAACAAATTATTAGTACTCAACTTATAAAAATGTAAAGTTGGATGTTTCTTAAATGCCTATGACACTTTATCAAGATTAACTAAATCATGATGACATAGAAAATGGGGACTATAGATAAGATATATATTCTATTTTGATTATTCTTGTCCAGATACTAGCAGGGAAGAAATTTTTTAAGATAAAGAAAAGTTCAAATGACTTTTAGCAAATAGTTAAGTAATTTATTGATGATAAGGTATTGCCTAAATGTGAAAGATTTTTTCTGAAATATATTACAAAGGACTTTGATGACCTTCGTTCTTTACAAGAGTTGAAAAATTAAGTCTAGTTATTAAAATATAATTGATCTATTCATTTATTTAATTAATTTACAAATTTTCCCTAGATTTTGATAATTCTTGTAATATATTAGATATGGACTGCGCTTAGGCTTGCCTGCAGGATCAACTTATTCTTCATCCGAAGAGGACTCAGAATCGTAGTTTCTAATGACTTGTATCAAATCTACTTTAGGTACTATAACAGGTCTTTTCAGTGCTTGTGCTTTTTAAATATTTTAAAATAAATGAGAATTATTAAAAAATCAAAAACCCCATATTAGATATAACTATGTGATAAAATACTAGTTTTCAAAACATAAAATGAAATAGAAATAAACACAGAATAAATTATAAGCTATTCAAAACCCCAAAACCCCTTAATGAGGTTTATAATTGCTTTGATTTGTAGGGAATTTGTTAGGGATTGGGGTTATTAATAGGGTTTAATGTGAAATTTATAGAAAATGTATTTAATTTAATCACTCAAAACGCACTTTTAGATCATGTGGGAGAGGTCTGAATTTTATCTTACTTAACCACAACTATTCCTGCTCTATTGATATGTCTGATCTTGAGTTTGGTTTTATTATTATTGACTCTGCCATTTGTTTCATTGATTGAGATACTCTTGTTATGTCAATAAATTGCTTTATTCTTTGTTTAGCATCCTTCTCGCATCTTGTAGAGTAGTATTCATTGCGAGGCATATCGCACTCTATTATTATTGCTGCTAAAGCCCACACATCCCACTAAAAGTCTCCATCTCTCCAGTCTTCTCTTTCTGGATAGTACCCTTGCGTTCCCATTACAGTTCCAAGCCTTGATACTTCCACTCTTTAGGCTCTGTTGAAATCGATTATTGCTACTATTACAGGTGAGAAGTTTATCATTATATTTTCTAGCTTCAAATCTCTGTGAACAAACCCTAACTTATGAAGCTCTTTAATACCTTATACGGTAGTTACTTATGATTCCTTTGATCAGTAATAAAATCTCTGAGGGTCATTTCATAGAGTGGGAGTCTGAGATCAACATGATCCTTGGCAAGGAGAACAGCATCTAGCTTGATTAAGTAACTACACTCTTTAAACTATGCTTGAGTGAGTACTTGATACTCATTTGTAAACTCCATCTAATATTTATCATCACTTAAGAAATAGTTGAAGGGATGCACCTTGTATGCGTATTGATGATCATTGATAACTTTCTTATCAAAGGAGTCCTCTAGAATAAGATAACTTTAAAGAGAAGTATCTAAATCTATCTATGCAAGAACTGGTATTTTCTTGTATTGAATTTTGATCATGATTTTTGTGATTTCAGAGGTTAGTTGGTTGTGTGCCTTATTTACGCACTCTAACTCACTTGCTTATTCAGGCACTACGACCTTAGAATATTCCCTCGCTTTTCTTTTGTTGAGAAGCTTCAGCTCAACTTCATGATTCTCAACTTCTATATCTTTCTTGTGAGCTTTTAATAGATGCTTCTTCAAGTCTCTTGTATGAGAGTATTGCTTATGGCACTCAAAGCAGTCATACTTTCCATCTATTTTATCATGCTTTAAGTATACAGTGGGCTTGGCTTCTCTATGCTCTTTCTTATGTCTGTACCAGCTTGATTTATGAGCAAAATCTCTCTCACACATAACTCACAAAAATAGACTTCAGCTTCTTCAGTTTGTATAGGAATTTCATTAATACCTTTCTCCTCCTCTCTGTCTCCCACACACTTGTTTGCCATTTATTTTCTATTATTAATTTCTATTTTAATAACAGAGACCTCAAGTGATAGCTCTGGTAGTTCTTTATGAGAGTTCATCTCACAGCTATCACACTTTTTATTGCTGCCAAAGGTAAGTCTCATTTAGTTTGGTGGAAGTGCTGTTGTTTTTCTTAAAATTTTAGCGCTTATATTTAAATTTGAATTTAAAATTATAAAAACTGCCTATATAACTGAGAGCTTACATGACAGTTTCCAAGCCTACAAGTTTCAAGGGAAGTTTTAAGAGTATTAGAGAAGATATAAGAGTGCTAAGAGACGAACCAGCTCTAAATATAGGTGAGAAAGTAACCATTTTAAACTTAAAAAAATAGGTTGATTATAGTATGTACCGATTTAGGAGATGCACCTAATTAAGTACGTACTGCTTTAGGAGGTATTTTGTGATTTTATGATTAAAATTAGGGTGCTCCTAATTAATTACTAGCATTTTAGGAGCTGCTCCTAATTAAGTACGTTACCAATTTAAATTTAAAAATATGGAACTATAACAGTAGAAATTGATATCAATCTCTCAAGTTTGAAACCAGTTCTCAAAACCTTCTCCATATCCTTCTTAGAGGTTGACCTCCTATAGGATGCCCATATTTAATAGTAAGTTTTACAGAGGTATATAAATGAAATCAATAAACTTAAATTTGAATATCATTTCTTAGATCTGTAAACAAGATGGAGTCAATGAATGATGCAATGAAAAGAGTGCAAGCACAAGAATTGATTCAAAGATTTAGAAGCAAGGAGGATTTGCATCGCTACCTGGTGCAGCAAGGTAATAAACTCATAGTTGCTAATCTTTATTATGTAGTTGGTTTGTTCTTGCCAACGATGGAAGGTACTAAAATTTCATTTCTAAGAGCGATACTCTGCGAAGAGAAGAAAGCATTGAAAACTTAAGATGTAAAGTTTGCAGAGATTCCAAACTATCCACAAATCTCAGTGACTAACTTATACGATGATGCTATGAATGACCCAGAGGTTTCGCAGTACTTGCCTACTAAGAAGCAGTTGACAAATAAACTACCTGAAAGAAACTATTTCTTTGGCATACTTGCAACTATCAAAGGTGATTACTTGAAAGAAGTTATTCAAGAATCTCATAGGAAAAGGTAAAGCATCTCTTCAGAAGATAAGGAAAAACAAGGGATCAAGATAAGTGAGAGCTGGCTATCAGAGCTGCAGAAACACCCATATATTTCAAGTAAGATTTCAAGCTTAACTCTTTAGAAAAATCTGGTACTGGCATCTTCTTGATGAAGGAATAGAGTAAGCTTCACAGAGAGAGAAGGTCGCAGACAAAGTATGAAGTGAGTAAGAGACTTTAATCCAGTATTCAGCCACCAGATTAAATGAACATAGATGCTGGAGCGGACAGCAAGAGAAGAAACATTGGCCCAAGCAAAATTTAAGAGGAAGAAAAGAAAGAGAAGCAGCTCCCTCTAAAGAATTTTAGTGTGACTTATATATTCATTAACTTAACTCCAAAACTTATTTATAATATTCACTCTTTCTTTTTTAGCACACTTTTAAGCCAACAAATCATCTACTCTCTTCGCTGAGCTTTTAATAAAGTCTTCTGTATCGATAAGAAGGTCATACATCAGATGGTAAAGCAGCAGCTTCTTATAATAACCTTTTAGTATACCCTAAATAGAATTCAATTGCATTAAAATATGGGCTGTAAAGCACGTTGAACGCTGGTGTTATTCTTAGTTGTTCATAACTCTTCGTTGTTTCTTTTGTCTTATGAACAGAAAGATTATCAATAAACAGTATAATCTCTTATTCAGGGTACTTCTCTCTCAGCTGCTCTAAGAACTTAATATACTTCTCTGTCTTAACAAAGCGAGGATGAATAACATAAGTTTCTAGACCAGAATCCTCGTTAATTCCTCCAAGAATTGCCATTGTTTATACCTTGACTTTCTAGTCATATACTTCTATGTTACTATGCCTCTTATACCAAGACTTCTAGATGAAAGTGTTGAAGGTAAACACAGCCTCGTCAGCATGTATAAACTTAATATTATTCTATTAGGCTCTCTGCATTTAATTATAAATATAATTTAAGTTATTGTTGTAAAATGGCAGAGTGAAATCAATCACTCTCTTGATATGATTGACATCTTTTTAAGAGATACCATTACGTTTATAAATGTTTGCAACAGACTATGCAGATATCTTCAACTCAGGGAACTGGCGGTAAAACATAGTAGCTCGTTGGTCGAGAGAAAAGTGAGCCCAATACTTCAAGGTTTTCTCATTGATAAGATAGTCAATATGCTTCTATAGAAACTTTGACTACCTCTTAGGCTCAGAATTTAGCTACTATTGCTTTAATTATAGTGCTATAAGATAGTGGGAGCGAACAGTTGACGGACTTCGCTTTAAGAGTAGCGCAATAGACTTATAGTTTAGTACTGGTTTGATTTATTCACTGTATATATCACATCCATAGCGCAGTTTAAACACTAAATCTATATACTCTTCATCATAAATTGACCCCAAAAGCTTGCTATTTTAGTCTCGCATTTAATTAATAACCCCAATCCCTCACAAATTCCCTATAAATTAAAGCATTTATAAACCTCAATAAGGGGTTTTGGGATTTTTATTCGAGATTTTAGATATAGAAAAGCAAAAAAAATTAATACGAATTCAAAAACCTAAAAATCGCATATAAACTTAATAATTATCATAAAATAGTCTTTCTTAAAAGTTCAATTATAGCAGATAAAACACTCTTAGTAAACTTTATAATGATGTAAGATTTAATATTAAATATAATTTAATGGGACATGATAAATTATTGCTTAAAATTTTTAATCATAATATTTTAATTACTAATACAAATTTTTTGCTTCTCAATAAAATTATTTTAAATTCAGATATTAAAAAAGGCTGTAGCAATGAATTTAAGCTTTAGTTAAAGAATTAAACTGATGAAAAGTCTATATCCTTCCCTCACACATGAAAAGAAGTTTAAAAATATATCACTAGATTTAAAATCAAATTTGATTCACTCGATTTAGAAAAATCCATAAAAGTAATCAGCTTATAAGTAGATGTAAAATAAAATGGAGTCATGTTTGTTCAATGAAAATCAATAAAATTTGGGGTCATTATTTGGAAATTTGATTTTCTTTACATCTTGGCCTGAGTACTGAAATTAACTTGCTGCCCTTCTTATCTCATAAATATAAATATTAAAAATTTTGAAATGTATCTTAAAAATTATTTTGTATTATTTTTATTTCAACCATTTCATAACAGAACTAAGAAGAAACGTTTGTTAAGCTATAAAACCTGAAGCAAGAAATAATAAATTCATTATAAAAATTGAGAGAATTCCAAGATTCCCTGGATATTTGAGATAGAGACTTCTCAAATGATCAAACGAGATAAAATACTTAAAGTAAGTCTCCTAAACAGAGAAGTGCTTAAAGTTTGAAAATAAGCAACAGTAGATCAACCAGAGCTTATTTAAATGAGAGTGGTATCAACAATTTATAAGTAACTAGTTTTTCATATATATAATTAAGAATTTTATCTATTTAAGGAAATTTTCAATTATACATCAAATCATAAATATAATAATCCAATTCATTATTTTTTAAAAAGTGGTGCAAAATTCAGCTCAATTAGATAAATTTCCTATATATAATAAAAAGTAGGGGTTTGTATCTATTCTAAGACCCCTGTCTATTAATAATAATCTAATAGTAGAGTGAAGGAAAACTATTAATCAATGTAAGTAATTTAATAAAGACTTCAATTTAAATAGCTTGAATAAATCTTGTTATTTGATTATAATATTAATTATAGGAAATTAACGATGAAAAGAATTAAAAAACAAAATATGTAGAATCATTAATCTAATAGTAATCAGAGAATTGTATTTTAAATAGATAATTTGAATATTATGATACCAGATAGATCTCAAAGTCCAAATAATAAAACTGGAAGGGCAAAGGGTTTCTTTTAAAACTCTTAAGTTCTAAAATACACTAATTAATGGGCAGCATTTAGTAATAGTTAAATGGCTAATTATAAAGTTCATGTTAATTTATCTTAATAAATTATATATTATAGGAGGGTTCATAAAAATAAGTAGATTATTTCATTTATAAAAAAAATCTTTTTAATCTAAATTTTAAATAAAAATAAAAATGGCTGGGTTGTAAAATAAACTTAACAACACAGTTAGAACTAGCAACTCAACACAAAACTTTTAAGTATAAAGTAAAATAAACTTAGAGAAATTCTCAAAAACTGCTTTTAAGGCAGTAACTCTACGATAAAACGAGATGCTCAATAATTTTTCTTGCCTCTGATTCTAATAATTTAACATAATGTATGTCTAGCTTTTCATTTATTTAAAACTTTTATCATTGATCGAAAGAACAAACGTTGCACAATCAAAATAAACCAGCATTAAAACTTTAATAATCCTTTAAAAAACAGTCAAGAAATCCAGATGCAAACGGAAGGCAAATAATTCACAAGCAGTCTTTCTCAACATTTTACAAATATCGTTTCTTAGCGATTGAATAGCAATAATCAATGTCAAAGAGAACGCTTACCACTAGTTAACAAGTGAAAAGAGGAAATGGTTCAATAAGTAATGGTAGGTAGATTATCTTGAAAACTCTGTAAATTGCTAGAAATTATGAGTCACCAACCTAAGCCAATTAAATAAGGAAAAGTTAGATTACTAATAATGTCAAAAATAGCCAGGGTGGAGAGAGTGCAAGTAAAATTGTTATAAAGAGCTTTATTAACTAATTAAATGCTGATATTGTTGTAAAGTAAATAATTAAAGAATATATAATTAAAATCAATAAATGATTTTAAATATTTATATTTAAAACTAAAATGAATGAAATCTGGAGTGAAAAAATCAGTTCTTATTTCAATAAAACCTCAGCCAATTATAAATAAATTCTAAATTATTTGTAATATTAATATAAAATGATTTAAAGCAATAATCGAAACCCCAAAACCCCTTAATGAGGTTTATAAGTGTTTTATTTGTAGGGAATTTGTTAGGGGTTGGGGGTTATTAATTAAATGCGAGACTAAAATAGCAAACTTTTGGAGTCAATGTATGATGAAGAGTAAATAGATTTAGTGTTTAAACTGCGTTATGGTTGTGATATTTACAGTGAATAAATCAAACCAGTTCTGAACTATAAGTCTATTGCACTACTCTTAAAGCGAAGTTCATCAACTGTTCGCTCCCACTGTCTTATCGCACTATAATTAAAGCAATAGTAGCTAAATTCTTAGCCAAAGAGGTTATCAAAGTTTCTATAGAAGCATATTGACTATCTTATCAATGAGAAAACCTTGAAGTATTGGGCTCACTTTTCTCTCGACCAACGAGCTACTATGTTTTACCGCCAGTTCCCTGAGTTGAAGATCTCTGCATAGTCTGTTGCAAACATTTATAAACGAAATGGTATCTCTTACAAAGATTTGAATCGTATCAAGAGAGTGATTGATTTCACTCTGCCATTTTACAACAATAACTTAAATTATATTTATAATTAAATGCAGAGAGCCTCATAGAATAATATTAAGTTTATTCATGCTGACGAGGCTGTGTTTACCTTCAACACTTTCATCTAGAAGTCTTGGTATAAGAGGCATAGTAATATAGAAGTATATTAAGTTCTTAGAGCAGCTGAGAGAGAAGTACCCTGAATAAGAGATTATACTATTCGTTGATAATCTTTCTGTTCATAAGACAAAAGAAACAAGGAAAAGTTATGAACAACTAAGGATAACACCAGCGTTCAACGTGCTTTACAGCCCATAGTTTAATGGAATTGAATTCTTTTTAGGGTATACTAAAAGGTTATTATAAGAAGCTGCTGCTATATCATCTGATGCATGACTTACTTATCGATACAGTAGACTTTATTAAAAGCTCAGCGAGAGAGTAGATAATTAATTAGCATAAAGTGTGCTAAAGAAGGGAGAGTGAATGTAAATAAATAAGTTTTGTAGTTAAGTTAATGAATATTTAAGTCACATTTGGAATTCTTTAGAGGGAGCTGGCTTCTCTTTCTTTTTGTCCTCTTAAGTCTTGCTTGGGCCTATGTTTCTTCTCTTGCTGCCACCTCCTGCATCTATGTTCATTTAATCAGGAGGCTGAATATTGGAGTAAAGTCTCTTACTAACTTTATACTTTGTCTGCGACATTCGCTCTCTGTGAAGCTTACTCTATTCCTTCATCAAGAAGATGCCAGTACCAGATTTTTCTAAAGAGTTAAGCCTGAAATCTTACTTGAAATATATGGTTGCTTCTGCAACTCTTATAGCCAGTTCTCACTTATCTTGATCCCTTGTTTGTCCTTATCTTCTGAAGATATGCTGTACCTTTTCTTATGAGATTCTTGGATAATTTCTTTCAAGTAATCACCTTTAATAGTTGCAAGTATGCCAAAGAAATAGTTTCTTTCAGACAGTTTATTTTTCAACTGCTTCTTAGTAGGATGGTACTGTGAAACTTCTGGGTTGTTCATAGCATCATCATATAGTTAAGTCTCTGAGATTTCTGGATAGTTTGGAATCTCTGCAAACTTTACATCTTATGTTTCAATGCTTTCTTCTCTTCGCAGAGTATCGCTCTTAGAAATGAAATTTTAGTACCTTCCATCGTTGGCAAGAACAAACCAACTACATAATCAAGATAAGCTATTATGAGTTCATTGCCTTGCTGCAGCAGGAAGCGATGCAAATCATCCTTGCTTCTAAATCTTTGAATCAATTCTTGTGATTGCACTCTTTTTATTACATCATTCATTGACTCCATCTTGTTTACAGATCTAAGAAATGATATTTAAATCTAAGTTTATTGATTTCAATTATATACCTCTGTAAAACTTACTATTAAATATGGGCATCCTATAGGAGGTCAACCTCTAAGTAGGATATGGAGAAGGTTTTGAGAACTGGTTTCAAACTTGAGAGATTGATATCAATTTCTATTGTTATGGTTCCATTTTTTTAAATTTAAATTGGTACGTACTTAATTAGGAGCTTTAATTAATTCTAGTACTTAATTAGGAGCACCCTAATTTTAATCATAAAATGACAAAATACCTCCTAAAGCAGTACTTACTTAATTAGGTGCACCTCTAAATCTGTATGTGCTGTAATCAACTTATTATTGATAGTAAAAATGGTCACTTTGTCACCTATATTTAGAGCTGGTTCGTCTCTTAGTGCTCATATATCTTCTCTAATACTCTTAAAACTTCCCTTGAAACTTGTAGGGCTACAAAGCTCTCTTTTGAGCTCTGAGTTATAGAGGCAGTTTTATAATTTTAAATTCAAATTTAAATATAAGCGCTAAAATTAAAAAAAAATCAACAGCACTTCTACCAAACTAAATGAGACTTACCTTTGGCAGCAATAAAAAGTGTGATAGCTGTGAGAAACTCTCATAAAGAACTACCAGAGCTATCACTTAAAGTCTCTGTTATTAAAATAGAAATTAATAAAAGAAAATAAATAGCAAACAAGTGTGTGGGAGACACAGAGGTGGAGAAAGGTATTAATGAATTTCCTATACAAACTGAAGAAATAGAAGTATACTTTTGTAAGCTGTGTGAGAGAGAATTCGCTCATAAATCAAGCTAGTATAGACATATGAAGAAGCATAGAGAAGCCAAGCCCACTGTATACTTAAAGCATGATAAAATAGATGGAAAGTATGACTGCTTTGAGTGGCATAAGCAATACTCTCATTCAAGAGACTTGAAAAAAAAACATCTCTTAAAAGCTCACAAAAAAGACATAGAAATTGAAAAGCATGAAGTTGAGTTGAAGCTTCTCAACAACAAAAAAATCGAGGGAATATTCTAAAGTGGCAGTGCCTGAATAAGCAAGAGAGTTAGAGTACGTTAGGAAGGCACGTAACCAACTGACCTCTGAAATAACAAAAATTATGATCAAGATTCAATATAAGAAAATTCCGGTTCTTGCTTAAATTGACCTAGATACTTATCTTTAATACTACCTTATATTAGAAGACTCCTTTGATAAGAAAGTTATCAATGATCATCAATACGCATGCAAGTTGTATTCTTCATCTATCTCTTAAGTGATGATAAATATTAGATGGAGTTTACAAATGAGTATCAAGTACTCACTCAAGCAAAGTTTAAAGAGTGTAGTTACTTAATCAAGCTAGATGCTGTTCTCCTTGCCAAGGATCATGTTGCTTTCATACTCCCACTCAATGAAATGACCCTCAGAGATTTTATTACTGATATCAAAGGAATCATAAGTAGCTTGCTTTGATAGCAACTTAAACCTTACAAGGTATAAGAGAGCTACATAAGTTAGGCTTTGTTCACAGAGATTTGAAGCTTGAGAATATTATGATAAACTTTTCACCTGTAAGAGTGACAATTATTGACATCAACGGAGCATTAAGGGTGGAAGTATCAAGTCTAGGAAGTGTAATAGGAACTCCAGGTTATTATTCCAGAAAGAGATGACTGGAGAGACGGAGACTTTCAATGGGATTTGTGGGCAATGGCTGCAATAATAATAGAATGCGATATGCCTCGCAACAATTATTACACAACAAGGAGTGAAAAGGATGCGAAGCAAAGAATAAAGCAATTTATAGATAAAATAAGAGTATCTCAAGCAATGAAATAGATTGCAGAGTTAGTAATAATCAAGCCAAACCCACGATCAGACATATCGATAGCAAATAGAATAGTGGTTGAGTAAAATAAACTACAGACCTCTTCCACATTATCCAAAAGTACATTATGAGTGAATAAATAAAATACACTTACTATAAATTTATCATTAAAACCTATTAGTAACCCCAACTCCTAACAAATTCCCTACAAATCAAAGCACTTATAAACCTCATTAAGGGGTTATGGGGTTTTGAATGCCCATCATCATAAATCCTAACAGCAATCTTTCACAAGCTAATTTTGCTTGGATTTGTCTAATGACTCGCCCCAGCACCACCAGTAAAGCCTAAATAAAAAATACAATTTAACATAGACAAAATTTCATTATCCCACTAAATAGACTTATAATAATAAGCATTAAGAGTATATTCAAGTTTAAAATTAAAATAAACAATTTATGAGTCAACCAGTTTCGTCCACGAATGATTAGTTTAAGATGAAGATTTATATTTAATGATATTTTGAACCATATACCTACAATATTTTACCCACTTTTTTAATTAAAAAGTCAATGTAACCCATTTAAAGAGACCACGCCTCCAATCAATTATTTCGCCATACTTCATCCAAGCGAAGAGCAAGAAGTAAAGTATCCCAATAAAACAAATTTATCGACTCTGTGCTAAATAGAGCAGTGAGTTAGGATTCCATAGATGCTAAATTTTACATAAATCCATAGCAATTTTAATCTTTTCAAACTAAGTAAAACTTAAAAGTCCACTTGCATTGTTCTAACATCTTGAAAATCACTATTACTTCTCAACGAGAGTAAAATAATATACTTATATAAATTTATTCTATCTGTCTAAAAATAAGACTTTACTGTTTATTAAAAACAGATATAGAAGATTATAATTTTAAAGAATTCTTTGAGGCAGTTGTGATGATATTTATTCATGCGCAAAAGTTACCACAGTAAAATGGGCTAAATAAAAAGAATCAAAATTATACGATGGCTACTTAATCAATAGCAAGGAGTTTGTCAGTTGAAACACTACCTTTTAGCTCCTAGCGACAGTAACTTACATTTAAGCCACCCAAACATTCTTAAAAAATTTTAATTAAAATTGCTCTTGTAATAAACTTTAAATAATATCTACCCATTTATTAACTGTTATAATCTTGAGAAATTGATTATTAATAACTAAATAGAATAAATATATTATATTATTCTATTAACCAGGAAGTAAAGAGCAACACAATTGTCTGATCTCCAGTTTAAGTCAGTCATATAAATAGTTATTTCGTACAAAGTGAGAGAAACAACGAATTTAGTAATGAAGACATTAATCTTACTCACCTTAATAAAAATCAAAAATTTTTCATGCAAACACTACATTACTTATCTAAAATTTAAATATAATTCATCAATCAATAATATTAAAAAGATTTTCTGAATTAAAGAAATTAAAATCAATTTTTGTAGTATTGATTTTATATAAAATAAATGTTATCTACATCACAGCAATCAAAACCCCAAAACCCCTTAATTAAATGTTTTAGTTATTTTATTTGTAAGGTATTGATGGGGTCTTTTAGTAGTGAAACGCAAGCTTTATGTGGATAATGTATATTTATGAATATTAGGAGATTTATTTCAAACAAATTTTATCTGCTTGTCTTTGTAATATCTTTTGGATCTTGCTTTCTTTAGTAACTCAAGTATTTCATCTAATCATTGCCTAGAATAAGAGGGATCTCTCACAATTATCATGCCTACTATGTTTCTAATCATTTCACACATATCTTTAAGCTTTATATGTTATTTTATGCCAAACTAATTGATTATTTTTCATACTTTATACCAAAGTAAGACATGCTTTCCATTTCGCTCTCTAATATAATTGCAGCCACTGCCCATACATCTCATTTGTCTGAGCTATTTTTTCATTTTTTTCTGAATTGGAAGTAATCTGGTGTTCCAACAACCTTAGCTTACGTTATATTCACCTATCGTCCTATCGTAAAGCTCTATTGAAATCGATGACAACTACTTCTAAATGGCAAAGGTTCAACACAATATTTTCAGGCTTAAAATCTCTATGAACATATCCAAATTCATGCAACACTATGAAACCCTTTATCATATCTGATAGAACATCATTTAAATCATTTGGGTATATGTTATGATATAGATAGTTTCTAAGAGTGATTCCAAATTTCTTTTATGTTAGTGCGATGAAACCAAAGCCTAAAATAACACCATCTAACTTAAGCAAGTCTTAACAATCTCTATTCTATGCCTCTCTTAAACCATATATTCGTTAGCGAAATCATTCTGGTACTGCTCATCCTTAATCTTATAACTGAAATGGTAAACTTTAATGTATAACATCAACCACTATGAGCTTTACATTGTTAGGCACGCTTATATTCAAATAATTTTCAATAAAGTTGCTAAGATCAACTGTATTCAATGCATTAATATACATAGCTCTATATTAGAAACCTGTTAAATAGGTATTATTTGCTAGTTGATTCATTGTTTTAAAACTTTTCTGCCTTTGAGCATTTCCTGCTATTCTTTTTAAGACTCAAGAGTATTCGATTTTATTTTAGCTGGTACTAATTTTTAGTCTCTTAATCTTAAATCAAGAACTCACTAAGGTGATGCTTTTACATATGCCTTTTAACTTCAAATGAGTGAGTATAAGGCTTCATTTATGTAGTGCACTTATTCCTACCATCTACCTTCTCGTGCTTGGAATAGATTTTGCTCTTGCCAGAGTGTATCTCTTTGAAGTACCGCTTCAAGCTCTATTCGGTTGTAAAATAATTAAAGCAGTTAAAATGTTTTAATTTTTAAACTGTAGCTGTTCTCTTACCTCCTAACATCTTAAATTAGTCTTTCTTTTTAGTTTAAACTTCTATTTTGAAGACCTTTGCTTCAAAATCAAGAGTTCTTAGCTCTACTTTTATGATTTAAATAATAAGAAAACTTTAAATTAAAAATTATTGTATTAACATTAAAACTAAAACTTATTATACTAATCAAAAATGGAAATCTCTCTCTAATATAGTTTAGTCTTCTTCTTAATCGCCTTCATCTATATCATCAATATCGTTAAAGTCTTCTAAGTCTCCTCTCTCTGTCACTCTGAGAAGCAGCAGTCCAGCTGCACCTGTGGTCTTACGAGGTTGGACCACTAAAAAATAAAAATTAAAGATATTCTTTTTGTAACTTACATTTTAAGTGAGTGCTGTGCTTCCACCTGCATCCGATCTATACGAATACTTTTTAATATATTAAGTTTTTTATTAAATTTATAAATTTCTTATTATAAACCATAATTCCTCTCAACATAAATTATTTCAGGCTTTTTAGTTGAGCCAAAGTTTAACTAGGATTATCCTTTTTCCAAGTGAGATTGCTTTACTATTTAAGTTAGCAGCAATGATAAAATTTAAATTAAATTTCTATTATAAAGTTCTAATATTCTCAAGTTATAGTAACTATGTATAAGAGTTGGCACCTCAGTAAAAATGGTTAATTTAGAGGTGTTAGAGTTCATATTTATGCTTAGTTTATTGGTATAAATTTTTTAATTTCATGCTTAATATTTGTAATATTATTACCAACTTAGAAAAAAATTCAGGTTAAAACTGGTACCAATTAGGTTTTGAACCATTTTGGAACTTTTCCATTAAACTTCATTAGATTTAAACTAGGTACTCTTAAATTTATACCAATTAAATTTAAACGAATTTAGTACGAGAACTAATTAAGCAAATTTAGAACTTATTTAATGGAACTAAATTGATAAAAATGGAGATCCTCTGAATTTCGTTACAGCTTCTGCCTACTTTCTCTACGTATCTTTTCCAAGTTGGCCTCCTATCAGATACCAATATTTAATTGTAAGTTTTAAAACAATAGGATCCAGAACTCTATAAATTAAAATTTGAAATTCATCAACATGAGAAGGAAAATTGATGGAATATGTTAGTACAGTAAAGAAGAGGGTTGAAGCTCAAGAAATGATCTCAAGATTTAGAAGCAAGGAAGAACTTTATCGATAACTAACACAACATGGCAAGGATATTTGTTTATTTCTAACTTAAAGTGTAGTTGGTTTATTCCTTCCAACCATGCATGGTACCAAAATATCATTATTAATGGCGATAATCTGTGATGAGAAGAAAGCCATTAAAAACAATGCAATTAAGTTGATAGAAATTCAAAATTACTTAGAGATTTCCGTCACTAATCTTTACGAAGATGCTATGAAAGATAAATAGTTGGTAGTATACATTCCTACAAAGAAAAACTCTCTAACAAGCTTGCAGAAAGATATTTCTTCTTTGGTGTTCTTGGCACTTCAAAAGAGAGTTATCTTAGAGAGATCATTGAAGAAGCTCACAAGGGAGCTATTCTATTTCTCCTAAATATTAAAAGAAGCAAGGCATGGCTCGCAGAGGTGTAGAAACATCCTTACCTCTCTAGTTAGCTTTGATTTATAACTTTGTAGGGAAACCTGGATCTCGCATATTCCTAATAAAAAAAAGTCCAAAAGTTCACAGAGAGAGAGAAGTCATAGACTATTCATGAAGTGAGTAAGAGACTTTATAAAGATGAAATGAACATATATTCAGGAGCTAGCACTAAAATAAGAAATATGGGCCTAAGCAAACCATAAGAAGAAAAGAAGCTAAATCCCTTTTTGGGTTAATTTAATATATGAACTAATTCACTCATTTAAATCTAAAACTTATTTATATGCATTCATTCTTCCTTCTCTCACAAAAACTGGAGTCTTATCTATGCTCACTCTCTTGCAGCTACTCTTAATCAAGCTTTATTTATCTATAGGCAAGTCATGCATTAGGAAATACATCAGTAGTTTCTTGTTTTGGGTCTTATTTAACTCCAGTAGAATTTGATTCCATTAAACTGTGGACTATAGGGAACGTAAAATACATGTATTATGTTTAACTCTTCATTAAACTTTCTTTGACTCCTTATGATCTGAGAGGTTGTCAACAAACAGGATATTCTCTTAGTTGCTATACTTTTCTCTGAGCTTTTGTAGGAACTCTAGATACAACTCTCGCTTAATAGAGCGAGGGTGAATGGCATAATTTCTAACCCTTAATCCTCACTTTTACCAGCTAAAATTAAATGGGTGACTACATACACTTTTAGCCATAAACTCCTTTATTATCAGACTTCATATACCATAATTTATTAATAAAAGTGTTGAGTAAATACAACTTCATCAGCTTCTATGAACTTGATGTTATTGTCTATAGTCTTCTGCATCTAAACATATATAAATAGTTTGAGTGATTACTATACAATGGCACTGTAAATGTCAATCACTCTGTTGACAGTCTTGAAAATATAATACCATTATTTCTATAAATGTTGGCTATAGTTTAAGGAGAGATACACAAGTCAGGAAATTTGTGATGAAAACATTACAGCCCGTTAGTCTATTGGAAAGTGTGCCCAATACTTCAAAGTCTTCGAGTCTCAGAGGTTGTCAATATGAGCCTGAGAGAACTTTTACTTTCTTGCAAGATGCTTTCAATAGCCAGAATTAAAATACTAAACAGCAAGCAAGCAGTGATACCTAACAGTTGAGGAATTCTTGTATTGTAGCTTTGCCATTGCTGCATAATTCAGTATAATAATTTTTTTATAAAAAATTAAGAAAACCAAATAAATTATAAAAAAAACTACATTTGGCCAGTCTTAATTTAAAGGGTAAAATATAAAATAAAAATAAATTTCAAATTTGAATTAATAATAAATATATTATTTAATTTTTTTTATAAAGTATTTTTATTAAAAAAATAAATTCAAAACTTAAGTATTCAAATTTATTTAAAATGAGAAATGTTAAATTAATCTATTTTAATTTTTATAACCTCGTTCTTTTGTTATCTTTTATTAATTATATTATATTATCTACTATAATTTTAATATTATACCAAACCTTTCACTAATTTCACATTATTAAATATTAAAACAATAGTATTTTTATATTATGTTTTAGATATATCATTTATTAATTATTGGTAGATAAGTAATTCAATTAATTTCATTAATTATATTTATATACCATCTACCTATTCTTATCTGATTCATCTTGGATATTATTAATTAAATAATATAAATATTCTGGATAAAATTTTTTACTCACAAAATATTTTAATTTAGCATTTATATTACTTCTAATAAATATAATAAATTAATATGAATTAAAATTACTAATAATAATATTATTATTTAAGGGAAAATAATGAAAGTTAGAATAAATATATGTTGCAATTTATATAATTTAGCCTCATTTAATATCAGATATTCAGAATAAAAAAGATAAATTTATTAAAAATAATTGTTCTAGTTTTTAACGATAGGATTTAAACTACTTGATTATTTTTATTAATAAATTTAATTCATCTAAGATTTAATTAAAAACTAATAAATATTTAATTTTACCCAAAGAAAATTAAATTCCTTTTTACTAATTAAATCATTATCAAATTTTATTTTAATGGCAAAGTTTTTTATAAACCTTTTTTTCAATAATAAAATATATTAATGAACATTCAAAACCCCAAAACCCCTTAATGAGGTTTATAAGTGCTTTGATTTCAAGGGAATTTGTTAGGGGTTTGGGTAATTAATTAAATACGAGACAAAAATTACAAGCTTTTGGTGTCAATTTATGATGAAGACTATATAGATTTAGTGTTTAAACTGCGTTATGGTTGTGATATATACAGTGAATAACTCAAACCAGTTCTGAACTATAAGTCTATTGCACTACTCTTAAAGCGAAGTTCATCAACTGTTCGCTCCCACTGTCTTATAGCAGTATAACTAAAGCAATAATTACTGAATTCTATGCCTAAGAGGAAGTCAAAGTTTCTATAAAAGCATATTGACTATGTTATTAATGATAAAACTTGAAAGTATTGGGCTCACTTCTCTCTCGACCAACGAGCTACTATGTTTCACCGCCAGTTCCCTGAGTTGAAGATCTCTCCATAGTCTATTGCAAGCATTTATAAACGAAATGGTATATCTTACAAAGGTGTTAATCATATCAAGAGAGTGATTGATTTCAATCTGCCATTCAAAACCCCCAAAACCCTTTCAGTAGTTTGATTGTGTTTTTGATTGATAAAAGTAGACAATTAGTGCATACTTTATTAGGGTTAATAGGGTTTATGTAGGGGTTTAATGTTTAAATGTTAGTATTTTAAGTGAGTATAACAAGCGAGTTTTTAAAATATTTCACACAAACATAAGTTTAGAGTCATGTGGCAGTTCTCTGAATTTTATCTTTCTTAGTTGATGTTTGATTGTTTCTATTTGTTAATTCTCTTAGCTTGGCTTTATAATAGTTGAGTATGCTAGTTCTCTGAGACCTCCATTTATTTTATTTTTATCGAGATATTGTTTGATTCTTTGCTTAGAATCTCTCTACCCCTTCAGCTAAAGTAATCGTTTCTTGGCATGTCGCTCTCTATTATTATTAGTGTTAGAGCCCAGATATCCCATTAAGTGTCTCCATCTCTCCAATCCTCTCTCTCTGGGAAATATCCAGAAGTGCCGTATACATTTCCTTATGCAGAGGCCTGTACTCTTTGAGCTCTGTTGAAGTCAATAATATAAACTCTAAGAGCCTGAAAGTTCATCTTGATGTTCTCTGGCTTTAAGTCTCTATGAACATAACTTAGCTTTTGAAGTTCTTCAAATCCTTCAACTATCTGCTATACTATCTAGCTAATTTATCTCTGACATCTATTGTCAGATAAGAATTCTCTGTAAGTCATTTCAAGTAAAAGGAAGCCTGAAGGCTACATGATCTTTACCAAGTAAAGTAGCATCAAGCTAGATGATATGCCTACACTCATTTAACTTTGCCTTTTATAGAGAATAATATTCATTAGCAAATTCCATTTGGAACTTGTCATCAGCAAGGAAGTAATTGAAAGGATATATCTTGTAAGCATATTATTCATCAGTAATGACTCTCTTCTCTATTTTATCTTCAAGAGTGAGGTAGCTTTCTAGGCAAGAATCTAAGTCAATAATTTTTAATTAGGGAATCTTCATTGCCTCTATTTTAACCATGATTTTATTGATCTCAGAGACTGGAAAGTTCTTGGACTGCTTTCTTCATTTTAACTTACTTCTAGACTTCAACTCTAAGAGACTCCACTGGATTTCTTGATCTTCTCTTTTAGAGGAATCTATTCCCTGTAGACTCATGAATAAAGACAAAACTTTAATTGTGCTTTTTCTTTAAGTGCACTTTGAGGTCTCTAGTATGAGAATGTGGCTTCTCACAGAACTTACAGACATACTTCCCATCTTTCTTTTAATGCTTGAGATATAACCTTGGCATATCGTTGTGTATATCTCTCAAATCAAAACCCCAAAACCCCTTAGTCAGGTTTATAAATGCTTTGATTTGTAGGGTATAGTTGGGGTCTTATTGGGGTTAGTAGAGAAATCAGGTCAATTTGCAAAATGAGAAATAGAAATTAGCGAAATTTAGTGTCTATTTATGATGAGTAATATTTAGATTTACTGTTTAAGCTAAGGTATGGTACAAGTATTAATATATACTAAATCAAACCTGTAATGAATTATGCTGCTATAGCAAAGCTCCTTCGCAAGAGTGCCTCAACAGTTAGGTATCATTGCTTATTGGCTGTTCAGCATTTAATTCTGGTTGTTGAACGCATCCTGCAAGAAAATAAAAGTTCTCTCAGGCTCATATTGACTTCCTCTGCGACTCGAAGACTTTGAAGTATTGGGCACACTTTCCATTAGACTAGCGAGCTGTGATGTTTCATCGCAGGTTTCCTGACATGCGTATCTCTCCTTAGACTATAGCTAATATTTATAGAGAAATGGTATTACTTTCAAGACTGTCAACAGGGTGAAGAGAGTGATTGATTTTACAGTGCCATTTTATAGTAATAATTTAAACTATATATATGATTAAATGCAGAGAGCTATTGCTAATAACATCAAGTTCATAAACGCTGATGAAGCTGTGTTTACCTTCAACACCTTTATTAATAACTCTTGGTATAAGAAGTATGATAATATAGAAGTCTACGATTAGAAAGTAAAGGTTGTAACCCATGCAATTTTAGCAGGTATTAGTGAAGACTCTGGCTTAGAAAGTTATGTTATTCATCCTCGCTCTATTAAGCGAGAGTAGTACATAGAGTTCTTACATAAGCTGAGAGATAAATACACTGATTAAGAGATCATCCTGTTTGTTGACAACCTCTCAGTTCATAAGACTAAGGAGTCTAAGAAAGCTTATGAAGAGTTAAACATTAGTCCTGTATACAATGTTCCTTACAGCTCTTAATTTAATGGAATTGAATTCTACTGGAGTTAAATCAAGACCTACTACAAGAAACTGCTGCTATATCACCTAATGCTTGACTTGCCTATATATACAGTAGACTTGATTCAGAGTAGCTGCAAGAGAGTTAGCTTAGATAAGACAACAGTTTGTGCGAGAGAAGGAAGAATGAATGTTTATAAATAAGTTTTAGATTTAAATGAATGAATAAGTTCACATATTAAACTAACCCATAAAGGGGTTTGGCTTTTCTTTCTTCTCCTCTTCTTATGGCTTGCTTGGGCCCATATTTCTTCTCTTTGTGCCAGCTCCTGCATCTATGTTCATTTCTTCTGGCTTTTAAACATCTTTATAAAGTCTCTTGCTCACTTCATAAATAGTCTATGACTTTCTCTCTCTGTGAACCTTCGCATGCTCTTTCATTAGGAATATACCAGTTCCAGGTTTCCCTACAAAGTTATGAATAAAAGCTTACTAGAGAGGAATGGGTGCTTCTTAAGCTCAGCGAGCCAGGTCTCGCTTATTAGTATGCCTTGCTTCTTTTAATCTTCAGGAGAAATAGAGTAGCGTTTTTTGTGAGCTTCTTCAATGATCTCTCTGAGATAACTCTCTCTTAAAGTGCCAAGAACTCCAAAGAAGAAGCTCCTTTCTGGAAGCTTGTTAGAGAGTTGTTTCTTGGTAGGAGGATAAACTACCAACTCTTCATCTTTCATCGCATCCTCGTAGAGATTAGTGACTGAAATCTCTGGGTAGTTTGGTATATCTATCAACTTTATTTCACTGTTTTTGAAGGCTTTCTTCTCATCGCAGAGTATAGCTTTTAAGAATGAAATTTTGGTACCTTCCATCGTTGGAAGGAATAAACCCACTATAGTATATGATTAAGTATATGTCACATGCTTACCATGCTAAGTGAGGTATCGATAGAGATCTTCCTTGCTTCTAAATCTTGAGATCATTTCTTAAGCTTCAACCCTCTTCATTGCAGTACTTATAGATTCCATCCTTGTTCCTTCTCTTGTTATTGAATTTCAAATTTTAATATATAGAGTTCTGGATCCTACTGTTAAAAATCTTAGTATTAAATATGGGCATCTTATAGGAGGTCAACCTGGTAAGGATACGTGGAGAAAGCTGGCAGAAGCTGTAACAAACTTCAGAGATGGAGCTCCATTTTTATCAATTTAGTTCCATTAAATTAGTACTAAATTTGTTTAAATTTAATTAGTACCGGTACTAAATTCGTTTAAATTTAATTGGTACCAATTTAATAGTACCAAAACTTAATTAGTACCTAGTTTTTAACTAATGAGGTTTTAATGGAAAAGTTCCAAAATGGTTCAAAACCTAATTGGTACCAGTACCAACCTGAATTTATTCTCAGTTGGTACCAAAATTAAAAATATTAAGCATAAAATTAGAAAATTTATAGTTATAAACTAAGTATAAATATGATGTCTAACACCTAAGAATCAACCATTGTTGTTGCAGTGCCAGCTCCTATACAAAGTTAGTATAGCCAGTGAGGTTTTTACTTATTAATAATAGAAATTTAAATTTGAATTTAAACATGGCGGCTAACTTAAATCGTAAGGCAGTTTCTCTTGGAACAGGTTAATCATTGCTCAACTTTGGCTCCTCCAAGAAACCAGAAGTAATTTATATTGAAAAGGAGGTAGAGCTAAGAGCTCTAGAGTTTGAAGCTGAGGTCTTTAAAATTTAAGTTTAAAACAAGAAGTAGAGTGCTGAGATGGGAGTTTAAACATAAGTTGAATTGGTTGAGGAAGATAAGGAACAGCAACCAATAGAAAAAATTAAAACGTTTTAATGTGAAGACTGCTAAAATTTCTTCTCAACTGAGTCAAGCTTGAAGAGACACATCAAAGAGGTACACTCTGGTAGAGCTAAGATCTACTTCAAGCATGATAAAGTAGATGGTAGATACTAATGCACTACCTGCATGAAGTCTTATACGCACTCAGCTAAAGTAAAGAGACATATGCAAAAGCATCATCTAAGCGAATTCCTGATTAAAGATGAGGAAACTTAAAAGCTTGTACCTGCTAAAAGAAAAAATAACTCTCTTGATTCACAAATAGAGCAGTAGGAGAGACTTAAGAGATAGAAGCGGTTTGAGTCAATGAACCAACCAGCAAATGGTATGTATATTGCATGCTTATAAGAGAGAGCAATGTATATACCTGCATTAAATGCAGTCGACATAAGCAGCTGTATTGAAAACTATTTGAATATTGACGTACCTAACAAGGTAAAACTTATAGTTGTTGATGAATTCGCATACAAGGTATATCCATTCAAGTATCTCATTAAGAACGAGCAATATTAAAATGAGTTTGCAAATGAATACATAGTACTGAGAGAGGCTTAGAAAAGATAATGCAAGAACTTAGCTAAGCTCGACGGAGTTATACTTGGTCATGGTTTTATTGCATTGAGACTCAAGAAGTTTGAAATGACTCTAAGAGAGTATCTCTACCATAATAGATATCCTGATGATTTGAATGAGATACTCACAGATATGACTAAGGGTGTGAAAGAGCTCCATGATCTAGGGTATGTTCATAGAGATTTGAAGCCAGAAAATGTAATGCTAAATCTCTGCCCTTTAGAAGTAGTAGTCATAGATTTCAACAGAGCAATAAGACAAGAGATAGTGACTTTAGCTAAGGTTTTAGGCACTCCAGGATACTTCCCTATAAGAGAGAAATGGACAAATGGCTCTGTATAATGGGATGTTTGGGCGGTAGCTGCAATTATCTTAGAGTGCGATATGGAAAGTATGTCATACTTTGGAACAAAACATGAGAAATAATCAATAAGTTTGGCTGCTAAACATATTAAGCAAGATGAAATATGCAATGAAATTAAGAAGATAGTTGAGATGGTCATCGTAAAAGCTCCAGCATATCCACGATAATCATTGGATGATATACTAGAACAACTACAGACTGCTAAATTCAAGAGGTATCACAAAGATAAGCAGATAAAATTTGTTTGAATTAAGTACAGTAATACTCATTAAATATTCATTAAATTCATAAAAAACCTGCGTTTTCTCTACTAACCCCAATAAGACCCCAACTATACCCTACAAATCAAAGCACTTATAAACCTCACTAAGGGGTTTTGGGGTTTTGATTGTACTGTTTGTGGAAATTAGTTTTTTATTTTATTGATTGTACAGAATGCAATATAGAGTCTTTAGTATTAATATTTTTTGTAATTAAATTAGAGCACTTATGAAAGTTTAACAAGGTGACTCCTCTTCATATCTTCTCTTTATTACTGATAGTTTCTATTTGATCAACGTAGGCCTCATCTATGATTGTAGGTTCCTCTATCATCAACTCTAAATCTCCGTCTTCGATAAGTCGCTGCTTCTTGTACATTGCTAGCTCAATCTCATTGAATGGAACCTTCTCATCTTGCCTCTGCATCTTGCAAGTTAATTCTGCAATTAGCATCCTGGTCTTAAATGATTTTCTATCCATCTCACCCATAATGTCGAATGGCAGCTTATTTGATATAGCTATCACCTGGCAGTTCTTGAATCTAACCCTTGGCTCTTTGTATTTGAGGTTCACTGGGTACCCTTCACCCTCGAAGAATTTCTTTAGGTCGTCTATCTTTTCCCCGTCATAAAAGATGTCTCTCTTGACTTCATCCATTATTACCAACTAAGGCTCTGATTGTGACTCGCTTGAGTCAATAAAGAATGTGCGATTGAGTATTCTGAAGTCCTCCGTGATAATGATCTTTCTAAGGAACTTAGCGATTGTCGTCGACGTTCCAGTATTAGGGTGACCGAGTAGCCAGACAACATTTACTTTATCTGGGCATTTTCTAATGATGACTCTGTATAGTTTGTCAACAGCATCTAAGTACATCATTTCCTCCAGCAATTTAGCTTTGAGCATGGTAAAATGTTGAGATTCAGTGTCAGATCGTTGAAGGAAAGTAGTAAGTGATTGGAATTTGGTTTCCTTTGGAGCTGGCTTAGAAATGATCTTTGATTCGAAACTTTAGTATGCCATAAGAGTCTTAAGGATTTTGCAGGATTTATCTACAAACAGCATCATCGTCTTGGTACATCTCATACATATCATTAACATTCTTTATTTCCTTGGTTCTAATAAGCTGCTTCAATGTACCTGTGATTTCTTGGGATTATGTTGAGGTTCTATCCGATGTGTTTTGCTTTCCTAAAATCTAGACTAGACTTTTGCGAAGGAAAGGAAAGCTTAGAAATGTTCAATGTCCCCACATTAAAGAACAAGTTTATTATGGTGAGCATAAATCTTCCTGGTTATAACTTTTCCGACTACTGGTAGGATAACTTTAAATCTTTCAACGCCTTGTAGCCTAGGTAATCAGGCTTGCTAAAGTAGTTTTGCATAGTCCACGGCTTATATGCAATGCATTGAAATATTAGAGCATGGCTAAATCTCGTAGTCTTCCCGGAGATTGCTTCAACAACGCTGGAGTACATCTGCTTCTCGTCATCGGTCTAAATCTGCAGCACAAAAAGATGTCGCTCGTTAAGGTTGTCACTCATCTTCTGATTTTTTAGTTTTTCCATAGTTATTACCTGTGATACTTGACTGTCTTGATCGAGAACGCATATATCATCTAAATGCCTTGACACTCATTTAAACATTCATTTTGTTTTTGAAATAATTATTTATAATACTAAAGACTCTATATTGCATTCTGTACAATCAATAAAATAAAAAACTAATTTCCACAAACAGTACAATGTACAATCTGTATTATTTTTAAAGTACGCCTTAATATTTTAAAAAACTTAAAAAACATAAAACAGTACAATGCACAATGTGTAAAATTTGGTTATAATTATTTTAATATTAAAATTTGTAATTAAAAGTGTACTAAATGAATTTGGTATTAAGTTATCTATATTAAGTGGCAGTTAAGATTAATATAAATGATCATTTGTATTATGTATTTCTTGAATTTCCTAATATTATGTATTTTAGCAATAATGTTAATAATTCCTCTTAAATGTAATAATCATGAGAGCTAATTTTTTTATTAGATTTAACTTTAATAAATAATTACTAACACAGGCAAAATGATAGCAAATTTCTAATAACAACTATAATTATTCTAGAAATAATAGACAAGATAAGAGCTGATCAGTAAGTTGAATAAATATATTTGACTGTGGTAAAATTATAATAAATGAATATTTTATTTAAAAATTATTAAAATTGAATTTAAGAAAAGTTAAAAATTTCTATATATTAATGTTAGCCTACAATTCTGTATTTTTTTATGGTAATTCATAGAAAACATATTTTATTTTTAGTGCAACTTTTCCACTATACTTATAAGGCCATATTCTACTGTTTATCAATTATTTAAAATGTCTATCTTATTTAATTAAACGTATAAACCTAATAATATAAACAATTATAAAGTCCTTATTTATAATTCAATTTAATCATGTATATTAGTTTGCATGAATTTTTGAATTCTATTAGTTAATGAAATTAATAAATCAATAAAATTGATTGAATTTAGAGATTTACGATTTTACAATTATGAAATAAATAAATATTTTTCTTACATTAAAAATCATACGCCTAAATAAAAATGAATTAATTAAATTTACACTACTAAACATAATTTACACCAATTGACGTGCATGTTAAAGGAATTTTCCAGATGGAGAAATTAATTGGTTCAACTATTTGGAATCAAGAAAACAGCAGATATTAGAGATAATAAGAAAGATATCACAAGCATTGTTATTCCGATAAGCTTCAAAAGCAGTGTGAAAGACTGAAAAAACTGTAAAATAATGAACGTAGTGTAAGATTAAAAATAGATAGAAGTCTTTGATACCAGATGGTAGATCGGAAGAGCGTCGTGTGCTGAAGAAATATATCAAACTGTTTAATAAGTTCAATAGAGAAACAAAATTAGATTAATACAAGGCTATAAAAAGTGAAAGCAAACTAGAGACGAATTAAGTGTAAGATTATGAAGATTGTGTAATAATGGATATCATATTTACTAACCATATAGCTTTGGAGTTATAGAGATATCCTATATTTTAAATCTTCTCAAAGGACTGGTAAAATATGCAGGATACCATAAAATACTGAACATAAATGCTGGTTTCGCAATGATGAATAGTGGGAAGAGGTTATATAATAAAGAAAAAGTAAGGTTAATTCAAGAAAAGAGGAGGTCTATGATATTAAGCTAAGCAGATCGGGAAATTAACAATCATCAAAGGAACTTTAACCAGCCAGTAAACAATTGGATGAAATGGTTTAAAGAAATTACTGACAGACAGAGTTAAAGTGTTAATGCAGAAGTTTGAATTCCAAGTAGATTGCAGGCCGAAATCAATGATCAATTAACTGAGCTGGAGTGCTGCTTCTTTAGCCATAGATCAAAGCAATTATAGTACATAAACGATCTTCAAAGCGAAGCTTAAGATGTTGAGAGTGATGCATATTATATAAGAAATGCAGTTCAAAAGAAGCCCGGTAAAGCCATCAAGAAAGATAAAATAGAATAGCTGATGTAAGAAAAGGACAAGGAGATGAGGATTAAACAGATTAGCGATAAACCGCTTAAAAATGCAATTATTATAAATATTTTTCAAATCTCGCAAATATGATACACCTGCTTAATATTCTTTGTTTTTTACTTCAAGTATTTTAATACAGCAACTACTTACCATATGATAATATTTACTATTGCAGCAATATACCAAGAAAAAATAAACCAAAAATTAACACTCCCTCTAAATAAGTAATTTAAAAATTATGGTTCATCAACTATATTATTTAATTCAAATAAAAAATTCAAATTATTTACTTTTAATGTAAAATATAATTGTTGTATTGATTATCAATATTTTCTACAAATTATCATTATATAATTAAAAATCCAATACTTTAAGATATAATTTTCAATAAATTAATGGTTATAAAGCCAGCAAATTAGATATTTAGTATTAAAAATAGTAAAAGCAATTCCGAGATTACTATAAAAATATAATCATTAAATGTAAGAAGAAGAAATTCTATTAGTGTACTAATGTATTAACTCATGGGATAATTAAATATTTGAAACAAAATTTTACTAATAAAAAGATATAGTAATCATCATTTTTTATTGTATTTAGAGTTATTATTGATAAAATACAAAAGATTAGGAATTATTTACGGGAAATGAAATACAACTGATGCAAAAATGATTATTTAAATATAGTTTTAACTTATAAGCAAAAAGTCTTAATTAGTGCGATGATAAATTACGACTATAGTTTTACATTTACTGACTGTCTTATATTTATTTTTAGATAACTTTTTTATGATTGAGTTTTCCTTTTTAATTCTAGTTTATCAAACAACTAGATTGAGTATCATTATCAACTTTCTATACTGTATACTATAAATGTACTATGTAAAATGAATTTCAGTCACTCTTTCTCATTTTGAAGAAAATTTTGTTATTTAAGTGACTTGATTTATTTCTAAATATTCTGGTTATAAGTAAGTTTAAATTATAAAAAATCAACAAACACCTAATGTAAAATATGCTAATAACTTATGTTTATTTTACTTAAATTTAGAAAAATAAGTGAACTATTTACGAGATCGAGGAGAAAGATTGTGTTTATAAGTGATCCATTTTTAATTTAAGACACTATAAGTAATTTCTGTTTTAATATATTTATGAATTAAATTTAAATTCTAAAAATTCATGATCGATAGTTAATTGAAAAAAATTATTTTTAAATTTTATTTAATTGGAGGTAACTTGAATAAAATAGCTAATATCACCGTTCCTAGTTGTGATTTATGAACTTATATATTAATTGCAAAAAATTAAAGTAAAATAAAGCAAAACTTATCTTGAAATAATTTTTATATTTAATTAATATTTAATATATGGCAGATTAAATGGACCTCATAAAAACATAAATTACATTTATAAGCGTGTTCAAAGCTAAAAAACGGCAATTGTCTTTTCTCTCTTTCTCTTCCACTACTACTATAGGAACATCTTCTCAGAATTAAATAGATATGTATACCCTTTATAGCATGATGTAGGTTTAGGTTGATGAATTAAATTAAGACCTTATATTGTTTAAAGTATTTAATCCAACATTTAAAAATAGTTAAATTTTAATAAAATATGAAAAATAAAATTCTTAAGAGACGATATTTTTTGAATATAAAAGATTGAAACTTGTATATTGGGACATTCTTAATATTTTTTTTAATTTTTAAACAAATAAGTATATATTTACGCTCCTAGATGCAATTAGAATTAAAATACTATATCACCATTACTTATTAAATAAAACAATATCCTACTAATTTATCAACTCATGCAATCATCACATTTAATTTAAGATTTAAGGTATGACATTTTTCATCATAGATTTAAAAATAATAAAGTTATATTTCCATTTAAAAATTACAAAAAGGGCATTTATATTGGTGTTTGTTTGTTTAAAGCATTAAAAATAAATCTATATTTGTGCTAATATTGGCTAGAATAGATGATAAAATAAGCAAATTATAAAAGTAAATCATAATATAACTAAAAGTAGAAACTGATGTTTGAAGAATTTAATGCCTTTAAATTCATAATATTAATCTCCTTTATTCAAATGAAAATTTTAATTTTGTTTTTTATGTTTTTCGAAGATGATTAAAAATGTTTTAGTTCACATAATAAATGAAAAAAATGATAACTTCCTAATTAAAAATAATGTTTATTTAATTAATTATAAAGAAGCTTAGTCTGATTTAATTAGAGATCTAAAATTTTCAAAAATAATACGCATGAAAAAATGAAAAACAAAATTAAGTTTATAGGAAAATAATTTAGAAATAATTAAATTTATTTTGCTGAGAATTAGCAAACAATTTTTAATAATTTAAAAAAATAGGAAGTCACTATAATACAGAAAGTCGAGTACAATAAACAAGCTTTGATTGAAGCAATATTTTTTATACATGTTCTTTTAAATTACAAATAATATGAGTAATACCAATTAAAACATTTAAATATTATGATATTGGCTGTAATATGATTATTCTCCTTTTATTCAATCGTTATCAATAAAGCCTTTAGAATAATGGTCTTTCTTATCTTTTAAACATCTGTTTTTTCAAACCTCTATTATTAGAAGATTCGAACTTCATACTAATTAATATCAAGCATATTTATTTGTAGCTTTAATTTTAAATGATGAAACATTTCTCAGTAATTTCTATATTTCATATTTACTTAAAATTAATTAATTTATAAATTTGTGATTTAAATTTTAAATGAATTAAAATAATTAATGCTTCTTTAAAAGATTGACAATAATTTCTTTGCAATAGAAATTTATATCAATTTTTTACAACTTCAACAAGTAGGATAATTTAAACGTCTTTACGATTATTGAATAAGGGAAAGCTTTCTATAGAAGACCGAACATGCCGTTTAAAGTAGCCAGCATGAAACTGCAAACATTGAGACTACATCAACTTTTCTCGCCCATATATTATAAATAAGTTATCAAAATCCAAATAACTACTTAACTGTAAAAATTAACTCTCCTTATAACACATATAATTAAACTCTATGCTTAATGAATATAAATAATTTTAGATATTCATCTTATAAATGATGAAGCACGATTTATTAAAGCTAAGCAAATTTAAATAACATATAAAAATCATAAATAATGAATAGAGTTTTACTGGTTAACAAGAACTTAGTAAATTTTTGAATATTTGTTGAATTGTAAGAATCTAATTTAGTTAAATATAATAAAACTTTAGTATTTAAAATATAATTTAATTTAATAAAAATTTAGATGCTAGAAATAATGAGAGTGAACCTCTCTGATTAGCTTGATATTCAATCCATTAGGACCTATCATGATTTTTATCTTGCTCCAGTATTTTAAGTTATGTTCTCTGATTAAATATTCTTCATTATCGTATATTACATCAATAATTCTAATTTTTATTTTATTTTAATTAGCAGAAGCCTTCATAGAAAAAATGGCGAAAAGTTTTGAGGAAAGCTCCGCTTTAATATAATAAATTTAAATTAAATATAAGATTCTAATTTTATACAAAATACATTTAATTTTTATAGAGAGTAAACTGCATTAAATTTTGTATATATTACATGCAATGAGCTTATTTCATTTAATTATCATTATAAATAGCATGTGATAAATACAAAATCAAACATAAGAAATATTGCATATCTTAAAGTTATTTGATTATCAATCAATATTTAAAACTGTATTTAATTCATTAAATGTAGCCTATAAATTGAAAATTGTTTATAATGAATACTGCAAATTTATATTTTCATGCTCGGAACAAGTCTATTACAAATTCAATTACTTATATCACTGCATTGGAGAATAATCATTTTAATCTTGCTCGTTGAAAATTATTTTCATATATCATAAATAGAAATTTAATCTTAAAGTTTGCATTATAGAAAAAAATAGTTGCTTTTGTACACTATTATACGAGCTATCAATGTTTATCATTTTGGAAATTTATGAATGATTTATTTTAATTTGTTTATAAGTGACTTAAAAAGAAGAAGTATATTACATTAAAAGTTATTTTGTAGAAGAAACATTAAATTCTAAAATTTGAGTGAAAATTGAAATTGATAAATTTAATAAATGAAATATTTTAATTAATGCAATAAATTTTGCTGCTTTTATTTTAATTAGCTTAATACATTCAATAAGAACCATGAATTTTTGCATTTTTCCAATTATATATAATTTAAGCTAATATATTTAAAACTTTGTGATTAGTTATACTTAATCTATAAAACTACTAATCTTAATATAAAATTAATATAATTATTTAGTATAGGCGTCGGCAAATTTTTAATTTGCCGACGGTTGCTGGCGATTTATAAATTATTTAATTTAATACATGAATTAATATATTAATTAAACTTAAATTCATGATTCAAAAATCATTTTGATATCTGTAAATCCTTTTAGATTTATACTTATCTTTAAGGAATTACAAAAGCACCGTTTAGACATTCTATAATATTATTTTTACGGAAATTTTAACTTAGTTTTATTTTATTTTTCGTTTTCAAAATTCAATATAGATTTATATAGATCCATAAGGATTTCTAATAGTTAAAAGGGATTTTGAATCCTAAAATTACTTTAATATGATAGATAAATTTTTAATATGTTATTTAAAATAATGAAATCGCCAGCAACCATCGGCAAATTTTAATATTTGCCAACGCCAAGATTAATGGACTTTTTATATAAAAAACATAAATTTATCACTAAAAGGATTTAAACAAGATTGAATTTAATATATTATTTATATTAATTTTAATTATATAAATAAATAAAAATGCCATCGATAATGGCTTTAATTGATTATTTTATATATATAGATATAAGCCTTAATAGAAATTTATAATAAATACTTTAAAGGTGTGATGTCCAAGTTTAATTCTAATTAAATTTTATTTTATCTTCTAAGATTGACGAATGAAGTAATCAGCCTATTTAGCAATAAAAAGAGGAAGATCTGCATGTATGCGATGTGCCATTATGGTTCTGTTATAGTGTAGTCAACAGGCAGGAATATTTAGATGTAAGTAAGTAGTTGCTTAATTAAATTTCCACTGATAAAACTCCATTACAAACATTAATCTTCAATTGGTTAAAAAAACTTCATTATACCAGTATACCCAGAGAGGAAGAGAAACTTATGCAATACCAACAATACTTATGAATTGAGCGATTAACAGACCACCGATCCTACGGAGTTATCATCTAAAGCAAAATAACAATAAATTCTTCATATAAAAAACAGGTTCATATGCCCATAGTGATGATATTGATATATTATATTTTTATCAGGGTCTTTAAAATTTTCTATTATTATAAATCATTTTGTCATTGTTCTTTCTTTTTAGAGAGAGCAATCGTTAGATGTTGACTGTATATGTGATAGAACACAGATAAAAAGTATAAGTTAGTTTTTTTCTCAAAGTATGACATTCAATATATCCAAAACTGGTGAGAAAGTATCTAAATATTTTCTCGTTTATTAAGAGCTCTTAAATTTTTCAAAGAATTTTGCTATATTAATAAATTTGATTAATTACTCTCTCACTATAAAGATAAAACACAAGCCTTAGGTAATTTCTACTTCTGCTTGAACTACAGCTACACCAACTTCGTGGCAGTTAGAATTTTTCTGATTAATAATCTTTTAAAATTGTAATTTTTCTTTGAGATCAAGTCAAAAACCTGATGTCTAAAAAGTGGAACAAATCCATATAACGTTTGCCATTTTTGAATAATAATAATTCAGTTTATAATTACAAATTAATATTTAAATATAATATTGTAATATTTAAAAGTGAATATATTTTTATAATTTCCATATTTATACCATAAAATAATTCCAAACTCTAGATTATTGTTTTAAGTTGCAGTTAATTAAAATCTATTAAAACTAGCCTTTATTATAATATTGTAGGAATTCATTTGATTTGGGAAATCAGTTTTTAAATATATTAATAATTACTAAAATTCGTGGCATCTAACTTTCTCGAAACCAAGACAATATGGATTTGCTTAATAGAGAATTTAAATTCAGCTGGACTTTACTATTGGCGTAGCCCTCTATCGCATCGTAAAAGATAGATAACTCGATTTTAATTTTTGATGATATTTTTAGTTAATTTTAATGTCAAAAATTAAAATCGAGTTATCTATCTTTTACGATGCGATAGAGGGCTACCGCCAATAGTAAAGTCCAGCTGAATTTAAATTCTCCATTAAGCAAATCTATATTGTCTTGGTTTCGAGAAAGTTAGATGCCACGAATTTTGGTAATTATTAATATATTTAAAAACTGATTTCTCAAATCAAATGAATTCCTACAATATTATAATAAATTCAATTAATTTAAATTTGATATTTCTAAAAATGAGAGTAAACCTCTTTGAATAGCTCGCTCCTCCATTAGACTGATTCTGCAATCTTATCATAAATTTTTTATCAAAAATATTTCTATATTTTTCATTATATCTCCTATTTTTATTTCTTTATGTAATCTTAAGCATTTTATTGTTTAAATATTTATTGAATTTTTAACGACTGGAGTCTTAATAGAAATAAATTATTAAAAAATTTTGAGGAAGAATCCGCTATATTTATTATTTTTAAACAATTTTAATTTAAATTTTACATATATAAATCTCACAAAATTGATTTGTAACATGCATATTTTAATGATAAAATATAAATATTTAAATTCTTAATTTTAAATAGAGAACTGAAATTCATGTGATAACCTGAAATTAAGCATATCAACTAAACTTGGGACTTTTAAACAATAATATGACGCCGGAACAACAGTTATATAGTAATTATGATTTATAATAGGAAATTGATAAATTTAATCAAAAACTTTATATATTAAAAAGTATTTTAATAGATCAGACGCAGAAGGAAGTACAGCACTCAATTAAAATGTAAGTTTTAAAAAGAATATCTTTATTTTTTATTTTTTAGTGGTCCCACCTGGTAAGACCATAGGTGTCACTGGACAGGTACAGGTGCTTCGCAAGACTACACATTGAGGGGGCTTAAATGACTTTGAGATAAATCAGGATGAAGATGACGATGAAGATCAAGAAGATGAAACGCTTTATTAGACATTTCCATTTTTTAATTGTATATTAAGTATTCTGATTAACTTTAATTAAATTATTAATTCACAAAATTTTCCAAATTATATATTATGAATATTAAGAAGATAAAGAGGGTCACTTTTTCTATTTTTTAGCTTTTTCAAAATTTTTCCAGGGCCGAAATTTTCTCTGGAAACATGCAGATCTAAATTTATTTTCCTAACGATTCCCGAAATAAATGATTCTGGTTATTTAGACCTCACTGAACACGAATATTTAATCAGAATCAAATTACCTTAAGAACCCCAAGAGATACAGCCATTTTAATTGTTAATATGATGACATGATTCTAACTAAAGGAACTTGATTTCAATTAAAAAGAGTGATGTAAGAAGGTCACTGAAACTTATGAAATTACCTATAGCAGCAATTAAACTTTCTTTTTACTTCAATGAAATAGTTTTTGGCAAAGAATTTCTACATTTTTTTGTACTATTTGATATCATTATGTTAAAATATTAATTCTTATTTATAAAAAAGGTACAAATTAATTTATTTGAGTCTTCATAAAGGACACTATATAATTGGTAAAACTAGAGGAATTAAATATATTCTAGTGGATTAGACCTCGTTTAACAAGGATATGAATCCGCAATGTAGAATCTTCATAATGCGCAATGATACAGGCGTTTGAAGTATCATTAAATGATTTGATGAACACATTGATAAACATAGAGTTTAAGGGTTTTAAAATCGTCGGATAAGGATTAAAGGGTTTCTTGAGATGAAATAGAATAAAGTTGAAGCACTTAATATAAAATAACTGAGTAACATTCATTGAATTTAAAACTAGGATTATTAATAAAATGACAAAATCAAGTTAATGAACTAAAAGTTAAAATGATTTTATTACTAAGTGTCAAAATTTAGAGCATTAATGTTTAATATTGACAAAATTAATTTTAAAATGTCCATAACAGTTTATAGGATATAAAAGATAAATATCTCATTTAAAAAAATAATGAAACTGCATTTTCAACTTTGGTACTTCATTTTCAACTTAAGTACTACAATTTCTTATTTATATACTTTGCCATATATTTAAAGATTTTACTTCTTCCTACACATGAGTTGACATGGAGTTAAGCAAATCCACTAAATTTGGCCTCCTGAGTAAGATTATAACACCGGAATACAAGTTATATAGTCATTTTCAAAAGTTATGGAGAGTTCATTTTGTCATTATTGGATTTTCAGAAAATTTATCCGAGGACGAACCTTTCCTCGAAAAATTGCATCTTCAAATTCAATTTTACTAAAGATTCCCGAAAATTAACGATTCAGGTCGATTTGACCTCGCTGAGCACGAATACGAAATCCATTTAGTGATATCTTCAAAACGCGCAAAGTTGTAGGCATTTGAAGTTTTATTTAAAGGATTGATGTGCAAGTATATTAATCATTGTACTTTAGTAGTTTTAAGTCATCGGGAAAGGATCATGTGAATAATAAGGTCCGATAGAATAAAGTAAATTCACTAAATTAAGATTACTGAGTAATTTCCAAGGAATATAAATCTTGGCTTATTAATAAAATGTAAAAAAATCAGGTTCATTAACGAACGATAAAAGTCTTTTTTTTTGCCATAGTATAAACCAAATATGATTAAAAGGCTACCATAATCGTTTTGAGGTTATCAAAGTTGATATTGTTCTATCATATTATTTTGATACTGCATTTTCAACTTGGATTCTTTCACCATCAATCTAAAGAATTTATATATTTATGAAAAATAATAGAGAAAATTGAATAAATTAATAATAATAATAAATTAGAATTGAATCAATAAAATAGCAGACATAAGGCAGCTGGTTGTTCAATAAAATTTGTAAGTTACAAAAAACATATCTAACTATTTTTATTTTTGCAATAATAGCCAACAAGAGACTCTAAAGCCTTAGAAAGAGACTTCAGAAGACACCTATTACGATTGAGGAAGTCTTGAATATTTTGAGCGATGGTTAAAGATATGATGGATACTGGAAGAACAATAAAGCTATGCTAAGATATGGCTTTAAATAAGTACTCTCCAAAAACTAGTTTAATTTATCCATTTTCATTTAAAAATAATCATTTCCACTTATTTTTCGTAATTCCCTCCCATGAATGAAATAGAATTAAGCATATCCAGTAAATATAAGCGACTATGTTATTAAATAACATAGATACTCTCATTAATATTCAACAATTCTCTTGTTTTTCACATTTTATTGATAAAATATTAGATTATTTTATAATTTCCATTTCATCTTATTATAATGATGAAATTTTCGACCGATTAATGTTATTTTTTTACTATTAATTTTTAAATTCTCAATTTTCAATTTATAAATAATTAGATTTTATTTATTTTATAAATTATATTTGAAAATCATTATATAATAAGCACATGATATTAATTAAGCTGCTGATAATAAAGAAGACGATAAATTAAGTTTTTTATTAGAAAATTGGTAAAAATTGGCTAAATTTACAGATTTATAAAAAATTACATTTTTATATATGTTATGATATATTATTTTTAGATTAAAAATATTTACCGAGAATACAGATCTTTAATAAAAAAAACATACACACATTAGGAAATATTTTTTGAGAAGTCATTATAGGCTTTAGACGATTCCCAAAAAATATCAAATATTTGATGAGGCGAGTTTTGTATTTTTATTTAATAAATATCGATAAGGGGTTTTAGGGGTTGAAGTTAATACAGTGGACACAAATGATGAAATCATGATTGCAAATGATAAAATCAAGGCAGAAGAAGCACATCATGATGTGAATGTAGCTGAATGAAAACAATATGAAAAAATAATAAATTTAATTCTTTCATTTTGCTTTGTAATTCGAACAATGTTAATACAAGACTGCATAGATAAATTACCCAAATTGACCATTTTATATTTGTAATGATATATTAACATGAGAATAATAATATTTGCCAAGAATATAGATCTTTTATATTTAAAAAAACAACGATGTAATAATTGAAGTTATTATTGTGCAGTGAATCAAGGCTGTTCTGTCGAGTGCACAAAAATAACAAATATTGTCAAGAGCTGAGTTTTGCAATTTCATTCAATTAAGATCATAAGGGGATTGAAGGAGGTACCTAAATTTTTACTTGTCGCTCTTTCAGCGAGCTGTTGACTTTAAGGTCATAATGTGTCTAGGAATATCGAGGATGAATCTTCATTTAATGTGGTTGAATATGCTTTTCACTTAGAGATTTAAACTTGTATCTTTGACATTCATAGGCGCAAAAATACGTCACTATGTGCATGGAAGGGTGGGCGATACGCAGATATACATAAAGATGATTACTTAATAGAAATTTTTCAAGAATCTTAATAATAAAGATATAGCTTCTCTTTAGAATTTAAGGACAAACAAGGAATCAAGATAAATGAGGGCTATTTTTTTAAAGCTCTAGAATTCCCCTTATATTTTTATTATAATTATTTTAAACTTAGTATTTAGAAAAATCTGGTACTGTCATCTTCTTTATTATATAATAGAGCAAGATTTACTGATACAGTTTTCGCAGGCATAGTTTGAAGTTAGCAAGAAATTCATTTTAAATATTTAGTCTTCAGAATTAATTAACCAAGATGCTGGAGATGGCAATAAGAGAAGAATTTTAGGAAGATGGAAGCAACAGGAAGAAGAAATGAACGTGAAGCCAATTCTTTATTTCAAAATATGCGTTTAATATTCATTAACTTATTTGTATACATTCCATTTCCTTTCTTTAGCACACTTTTAACCCAACTAATTATTTGCTCTCTGCTCTGAACTATTAATAAAGTCGATTATATCGTTAGGTAGGCCGTGTATAAGGTGGTATAGCAGCAGTTTCTTGTAATTATCTTTTAATAGACCTCAGTAGAACTCAATTTCATTAAACTATGGACTGGAAATCTCGTTGAATACTGGTGTTATTCTAAGATGTTCATACTGCTGTGTCTTAATTGAACGATGATGAATAAAATAAGTTTCCAAACCAACATCCTCGCTAATACTTCTTAGAATTGCCGTTATATATAGTAGCTCTTTGGTCAAGATAGAAGTGAGCCAAATACTTCAAAGTTTATTCATTAGTAAGATAATTCAATATGCTTTTATACAAACTTTAACTACCTCTTAAGCTAAGAATTTAGCAATTTTTTGCTTTAATTACACTGCTTTCATGCAATATGAAAGAACAGTTGATGGACTTCGGTCTAAGAGCAGTGCAATGGACTTATAGTTCAGTACTGGTTTGAGTTATTCACTATACAAATCACATCTTTATCGCAGTTTAAACACTAAATCTCTATTCTCATCATCTTAAATAGACCTAAAAAAGCTTGCTATTTTTGTCTCAAATTTAATTAAAAACCCCAACTCCTAACAAATTTCCAACATATAAATGCACTTATATATCTCATTTAGGGTTTTGGGGTTTTGACAGCGAATAAATTTATCTAGCAAATCTCCTTTTTCAGTTTACACGTTCCAGAAACAAAATCTTTTTTAAAATCAGGGAAATTAGGATATTATAAGTTTCCAACAAAACAGATAATTAACTTCTAGAGATATACAAATGAAAGACAATTAAGGGGAAGATAAAAAATGTATTAAAGAATTTAAATTTAGTTTAATTCTTTGGATATGAATCAATAAAATAACAACAATAATTAGAGGATTTTAGATAATTAAGATTAACTTAATGAATAATAATAATAATAAGATGAATTTTAGCGAGATGAAAATGATAATTGAAATTAAAATAATTAAAAAATTATTGCTGCACATGATGAAGAAGATTATGCAGAATTTAAAATGATTCAAGTAATGAGAACAATAAAAACTAATAAAGTAGTAGGATAATTATTACGAAGAAGATTAGGAAGAAATTTATGATGAATATGAGGAAGAAACTTAAAATGAAGATGAAGAAGAAAAGTAATAAGGTCAAGATTTTGTAGTGATAAGTAGATCATAAATTTAATTAAAATACAGTTAATATGAGTTTGCTTTAAAGTCTATTAAGAATGCTTATATTCCTCTTCATCTTCACTATCATAATCATTAACATACTACTTTGCTTTTGTTGATTAATAGCAAGATATTTCACACTCATTCTTACTGTCAATAGCTTGAACTTCCTTTTGTTTTTGTGTCTTTTTGCTGTAAACTTGGCCACTTCTCGATTTTAGACTGCTATATCAGAGATGCTGCCTGGAACCTGAACTCCATTTTATTCACAGAAATTTAATAAAATTAGAGATGTTTAATAAATTAAAATTAACAAATTAAAACTTTTGAAGTTTTAATGATCAGAGATTTAACTTTCTACTAATAGTTTTTATTTAATAAGAATTCTTAATTGGGATGTCTTAATTAATTTTAGGCATGTTTTTATTAATTAAGACTGAGTTAATTTTAATTTATTAAACATCTCTAATTTTATTAAATTTTTGTGAATAAAATGGAGTTCAGGTTCCAGGCAGCATCTCTGATATAGCAGTCTAAAATCGAGAAGTGGCCAAGTTTACAGCAAAAAGACACAAAAACAAAAGGAAGTTCAAGCTATTGACAGTAAGAATGAGTGTGAAATATCTTGCTATTAATCAACAAAAGCAAAGTAGTATGTTAATGATTATGATAGTGAAGATGAAGAGGAATATAAGCATTCTTAATAGACTTTAAAGCAAACTCATATTAACTGTATTTTAATTAAATTTATGATCTACTTATCACTACAAAATCTTGACCTTATAATAATTAATTAACTAAAAAAAGGGTAAACAATGATCCAAAAATATGGAGGAAAATGAATGGTTTCAATTTTTAACTAAATAAATTTAAGAATTATATTCCAGACTTCTTCAAAAATCAAGAACATATGGATTTAAATGTATTATTTAAAAGAGATTAATTTTAAAAAAAATTAAGCGAAAACAATATAGAAGTATATTATAGTTTGCATCCTAAAATATTCTAAAATTACATTTTAATGTCTTTTGAAATTAAATTCTATCTTTGAAAGAACTTTTCATTTAAGTAACAATTAAGGATTCAAGAAATTATATAGAAGAACAAAAGTATTTTAATCCTTTAATCGCACCCCGAAAATAATTGAAGTTTAACACTAAAAATGGGTGTTGTAGTCAATTTCGAACTGTGGTAACAATTGCGAACTATAAAAGCAGGGTCTTAGGGGTGCAGCCCCTAACGGGGTCACAAGGGGCAGAGCCCCTTGTTATCGCAATGCGATAAAAAGTAATTGCAGGGGTCTAGAGGGCGGCAGGCCCCAGTGGGAGGGGGTTTCGGAGATGGCAAAGCCCTCCCCGAAAAACCCATTTGACCTCTTTTTAAATTGATGTAATTAGTTTAAAATTTAATCGTTAAATTATAATAATTAAAATGGAATCATTTTTTTCATAAATCAAATATACATAATAAGACTCAGTTACTTAATAAATACTAAAAAGATTTTCAGACTTAGGTATATTGAAAAAAAACTTTAATGCATACGCTGCTAATCATAGATGTCTATCAAACTTTATAACATAACTAATAGTTTAGAAAGTGTTATGTAGAATCAAAACCCCAAAACCCCTTAATGAGGTTTATAAGTGCTTTGATTTGTAGGGAATTTGTTAGGGGTTGGGGTTATTAATTAAATGCGAGACAAAAATAGCTAGCTTTTGGGGTCTATTTATGATGAAGAGTATATAGATTTAGTGTATAAACTGCGTTATGGATGTGATAATACAGTGAATAAATCAAACCAGTACTAAACTATAAGTCTATTGCGCTACTCTTAAAGCGAAGTCCGTCAACTTTGCGCTCCCACTGTCTTATAGCACTATCATTAAAGCAATAGTAGCTTAATTCTAAGTCTAAGAGGTAGTAAAAGTTTCTATAGAAGCATATTGATTATCTTATTAATGAGAGAACTTTGAAGTATTTGGCTCACTTCTCTTTAGATCAACGAGCTACTATGTTTCATCGCCAATTCTCTGAGTTGAAGATCTCTGCTCAGTCTTTAGCTAACATCTATAAACGAAATGGTATCTCTTACAAAGGTGTGAATCGTATCAAGAGAGTGATTGATTTTACTCTGTCATTTTACAACAACAACTTAAATTATATTTATAATTAAATGCAGAGAGCCTAATAGAATAATATTAAGTTTTTACATGTTGACGAGGCTGTGTTTACCTTCAACACTTTCATCTAGAAGTCTTGGTATAAGAGGCATAGTAATATAGAAGTATATGACTAGAAAATCAAGGTATAAACGATGGCAATTCTTGGAGGAATTAGTGAGGATACTGGTTTAGAAACCTATGTTATTTTCATTTCAAAAGAAAAAAAGCTAATAATAGGCACTTAATAATTAAAACCAAACTATTAGCAGATAACTAAACAGAAATTTCAATAACTAGAATCAATCAGCTAATCATAAACCTCATTATATTAAACTTGAATTATATTTAATATTTATAAAATAGATTACGATGGTCGTCATGCCAAGTAAAAACATTGAGCAAACTGAGAGTTAATCGTCATCTCCTAATATTTACTTTTATTTAAAATTATTAATTATGTTTACAGACCTTAAAATGTTCTTAATTAGCAAATAATGAGTTTTAAATAAATAATAATTTTATATATTAATTTATACTTTATTTTTAAACTTGAAGAAGGCAAGCCAATACTATCACAAACGAAGCGAGACAGCAACAGAATTAATCCAACAAAACACCCTCCACAATACAAGTGGATTGGCAGATCCTATTAGGCAACAGTACTACTAAACCATCATCGGAGAGGAAGCAATAAGAGGCGCTAGCAGTGGGAGCAGCAACATATAAAGCAACTAGCAACAAAACTTGACTCAAAATGCACTATTCAGTAGTAGTGGCAATTCTAAAATTGCACATAAAAACAATGAAATCATTTTCAGCAAGCTAAAGAAAAATTAAGCTAAATATAATATAAATAAGTAAAATTTTAATTGTAAAGGATATATAAGAATGAAATATTTATTTTGTAAATTTATTGACACTCTCAAAATTTCTGGGATGTTTTTATCTATAGAATTATAATTTTGCTAATTTTATTTTTCTCCATGATATCGTTTTAGGTTGTTAATATAATTCTTATCTAATTTTTTATGAACAATTCATTAAAAGTGTATAACCTTTTTTATTATCTATTTAAATCGTAATTATATTTTTAAATGTTGTTAAATCAAATCTACAAAACAAAGAATTGATAAGGAATATTGAAAGTAAATTGTTTAATAAAATATGATTATTTGTCTTCTATAAAAGCAACATCTTATATAACTCTTTGTTGAAATAAGTTTTTATTACCATACTGCTAATTGCTCAATAATCCATTATATAATAAAATATGATAATCTATATAGGATTCAATTTCTCTCCTCACTGATTTTGTTGTTAATAAGCTTAATTTTGTTTTTAAGCATGATGTTAAATTGTGAATTGAGGTATTGGGAACTATTACTATTGTTAATTTTGATTGATGCTACTTCCTCCTGTGTGTAAGTTTATAAGTTTCATTTTAAAATTAAAGAATAATATAAAATAATGCTTTTCTAAAGTTAGCAACTGCTCCATTGGCATACTATTGTTGAGATAGTTAATTGCTGCTTGATGGTTTAGAGTAAGACCCTACATTTTACTGTGCATGACTTGTAACAAACTAAGCAGTCTATTAAGCGTTAACTTATTTTTGGACATAAGCTGCTCCTCCCACGATGTTTTGACTCTGAGTTATTTAATGTTGTTAATGCTAAAATTAGGCGGTTGCAGATTGGTTTGGGTTACCTGTTTATAGCTAGTTAGTTCCGAATATTTGTTAATCTTGAGTCACTACTCTCTGCTATAAAGGTTATAAAACATATTAGCTTTGTATTATAAAGCATTTTTATACTGCTATTAAAGATTGTCAGAGTATGATGTTCATAATATAAAAGAAAACACAATTGTAAATGCCACAAATTGAGATTGTTAAACTGCCTGAAATACTGGTTGTGGTTAAGTCTGTTGAGTGAGAGAATGAGTGGCAGTTTGGAAGATTTGAGTTGGCTGGCCGTTTTGATTGTGAGGCACTTATGAGCTGCTTGTTTGAAATTGGTTTTGCTGAGATCCTCGTGAGTCTGAATGGAGACTTCCATTGCTGGAGTGATGTTTACCACTTGCATCCATTGTTCCGAAAATAGATACCCTAAATATTATTATAGTGTCTAATTGATTTAAATTAATAATTATAATTCTTTTTTGAATAATAAAAATAGGAATTTATTAGATTTTAATTATTTAAAGTTAACTAAAAATAACACCTATCTCTAATAAAGTTAAAAAATAGTAAATTACTATCGCTGCTTTTTATTATTTATATTTTCTTACTGGGAATATTAAAGTATCAATTACTTAATTTTATTTAAAATACAAATTATTGAAAATTTTAATAATGTTTAAGCTTTAAATAGGTTGTGCATATCCAGCATATAAATATATATGTTAATTATTATTCCAAAATACCTGATAAATTATTTCCAGCATAGTTTATATTTTACTGATTAGTTACTACTTAATGTGAGTGATCCTTCTTCTGTCTTTTTTATTTAGGGGCTGCAGCTTATTACTAAATTTGAGTTGTAGTAGTGTTGTAAGCTTAAAGATGAATCATGTTGCTTCCTCCTGTTGTCTGCTAGTTCTCAAATTTATACAATCATCAAATAATATTAAATCCTTCAATTAAAAAAGAATAAACTTTACATTTATTTTTCATTCACACATCCAAAATACTTTTAAGGATTTGTTTCTATATTTATTTCAAGTTATATATAAATTTAGTAAGTTCTAAACTTAAAACTGTTGTTTCTATTGATTTTAAGTGTGAAGATTAGCTTGATTGTCATTTACAGCGCTTGATCGGCTATTAACCTAGATTTAGTTCTTACTTGCTGTTTGGGTGGGTTGACCCTGGATTGGTGCAGAAGCGGCTGAGTTGAAATGCTAGTTGCTGATTCCTTGTCCATTTTGTTATTGTTAATGAGCTTGTGGAGCACTGTACTGTTGCTACTGCTATGCTTTAAAACATAATTAATTGGGAAATCTTATAAAAAAATATTATATTTGAGAATTAATTCTTAAAAATCTTAGATGATACAAAATTATTGATTATTGTTAAAAAATAGATAATTATAAATTAAAAAACAGAAAAAGATTTAAAGTAATTGAATAAATTCAATTGACTAATAAAAATAATCATAATAAAATAATTAATTTAAAGGTATATCTTCAAGAAAATGATATTTATTCAGTTAAAAATTTCCCTAAAAATCATTAAGTTGAGTTCTTTCTAAATTGGAAAATTTGGCAAAAAAAACTTGCTGCAAAAATAGTCTGAATAAAAAGTTTCAAGCTATTTATTTAAAAAATGCTGATAGGGAATTTATAAAATTATTTTAATTTACTTAAATCAAAATTTTTAAATTAAAAACTATTTTTACAATATAAATATATATTTGAAAATGCTTTAAATAAATCCAACTCTTGAACTTTAGTTATTATTTTATATAATTTTTATCGAAATTATTTGTAATAAATTAATAAAGTTAAGAGTTCTTAGCATGTTGGTTTTACTAAGAATTATAAAATTGTTAATTTTAAATGAAAAAATGAAAATTAATAATAAATATATATTTGACTAATTTTAGTTCTATTGAGTCACATTTTAATTTTAGGCTTAGGTTGACAATGAATTTTGACCATTCAATTAATACTTTATATCAAATAATTTATATTGTTTCTATTATATTCATATTTAATAAAATTAATTGTAAGAATATATAATTATACCTAGCTAATAACTATTTAATAATTTGAAACTTCACTTTATTTAGCATGATATTTTATATTTTCCTCCATAATATAAAGATAGATTCTAAAATTGATTTAAAAGTAAAATAAAAAAATCATTATGTTGATTGAAAATACTAGGTATTTTGATTATATTCACAATGCTTTTAATTGTAATTTATACACAATAACATACAAATTTATATATGGTTTTATTAATTTTTTAGAGCTTGAATTTGGTATTTGAAAATTAATACATTCTTAAAGAAATTTAATTAAATCATTTTCTATATATAATTTACCATACTATAATATTTAAAGTATAGGAAACTAAAAAATATGAATTTTTTAATTTATTCTTAATTTTATTTTTCAGGCTAAACCTTTCCCAGTCAAAACGTAAAATAAAAATATGGTAATAATAGGATAATTCTAATTAATTAAAATCCACTTATTTATAATATATTTATGATTCTAGCTTTGATGATGTTGGTTCCCGTTCATATTAATAAAATAAAATAATAGCTTAAGAGCTTGGCACTCCCTGGTCCATTTGAGCATTATTTTTTGAATTCAAATTTTAACTGCTGCTCTACTGATTCACGTTGTTCTATTGCTGTTTTGCAGTTTAAACTTAAGTCTGTTGTTAATTATTAATCTATTTTTCTTGAGCCAAATCATTGTGCTTTTCGAATATTGCAGCTGTCAAAGTCTCATCACTCACATTTACACAAAAATAGTTATAAATGAACTTGAGTTATTTGCATTGCTTATTATGATATATTGATGTATTAAACATTAGTTGATGTCAAGAAATACTCAAGCTTTTCCCTGAGAAACCTATAATACGTTAAGTGTTATTAATTAAATTGGTTACTTCTTTTCTTTGGAGAGAGATTTGACTCTAATATTGCTGTCTTCCCAGTTCTCCAGCACCTTCAAATATTCCTAAAATTTAAATGTTCAGATCGAATCTTTTGGCATCTGAAAAACTTACCTCTCTCAAGACTTGGAATTTACGTTTGAGCTTCTGATATTTTTGGAACTCACGTTCTTCTCGGCTTGAATGCAAATTGTTGCTCTCTTATTGCTTAGAGTATCTAATAAATTAATTAAAACCATGTTTTCAATAAGTTTCATATTCACTTTAAAAAGAAATAATTTTATTAATAAAAGAAAAAAAATGAACCTTTTTTTAATTTTTTTACTATTATTTCTAATTATTTTTTCAAGTAAAATTTCAAAATATTTATTCCTAATACTTTATTAAATAATAATTGCTTAGATTAACCTAGAGAGATGCGATAAGTGATGTTGAGAGTGATATAAAATATAAGGACTTATAGTAATTAGCATTGATAAATTTGTGGCATATAAGACTTACCCTCCATTGAGTACTCTTTTAAATTATAATAATCCATGTCTCCCTCTTAAATTTATTAAGTAGTAGTTCCACTACTCCAATCTCTAGGGCATCATTAAATTAATAAATTCATATAGGGATATAAAAAAGAATATTATTAAAGTTATATGAATAAATAAATTAGCATATAATCCTAATAAATTTTATTAAGTTATAAATTAATAATAAATAGATAAGTATAAAATGGAGATAAAGACGGAAGACTTAATTAAAAGTTTAATCACAATTTAATTTATTTTAAATAGTTTTATAATTATAGAAGTACAATACATTTGGAAATTAACTATGAAAAATGTAATTAAGTATATTTATTTATTTGAACCCTATTTTAAATTACATAATAGCTTATACATTAAACTTCTTAAATAAAAAATCAATGTTTTTTTTATAAAATTAATTTCCCTATTTAATTCATATTTTATGAATAATCTTTAATTAAAGCAATAATTTATAAAATAGAAGTTATGTTTGTAAAAGTGTTAACTATATTTTCCCATTTAATCACTCTCACAACACATGGAATATACAATTTAGCATATAAAATAAACCCTCATAAGTCGTTCGCAGAGGGATCTTAGACTCCTCCTCCTGTTCCATTACGATTAAAGTTTTATTATGTTATATTATTAGACATATCACTGTAAGGCATAGTTTGGTTTCCAAGAATTGCTTGCCCAGTATTTTTTTGCAAATTTTTCCTGTATTTTTAATGATTTTTAAAGTCTCCGTCATGCTGTCTTTTTGATATCACTGATGTCCTATTTACAAAGATTAAATTAAGTATTTCCTGTGTTTGACAAGTATATATTTGCTAAGAATCAGGAATTGAGACTTACCCTTTATGCAATCGCTTGACCATATCAAAGTTTTCTTTTGCAATTCTTTCCATCTCTTTTCTTCTCACTGCATCGTTCAAAGATTTTGGCTTAGTACTGGCTGCTCTTTTAGGCTCTTTCAGTGGTGCTGGTATATTTCCCTATCAATAAATGTTAATACTATTAAATTAATGCAATATTAAGAGCAGTTTCAGAACTGCATACTTACTCTTTTTCCGTGTGAAATCTCCATCAAGTTTTTAATTAGTAGGGCGTTTTGCTTACTTATCGCATTTCCTCTCTCTAAATGAATGAAATGTAAGACTGCATTCAATGAAATAGAATATTTTAATGTTTCAAAATAATTGAGCTTAAAAAATTACCCATATCATGAAACTTCTTCACATTATTTTTTACTGAATGATATTTCTCTCTCTGTTCATCGATCCTCTATAAACCTGGAATTTCTTGGGCTAAATGGCTTTCTGCATTTATAAGTCTTCTTACAAAGTTTGAGGTAAAACTTATAGCAATAAATATAATAATGATGCCCCTTTCTTGCATATAAGTTATGAAAATGTGAATAATATTTGATCAAACTTTATAATTCAAAAATTTTATGAATAAAAGAGAAGTTAATATTAAATTGTTTAAATAAATACAAACAGAGACCCTAAAAGTTTTCCTAGTTTCTGAAATGATAAATTAACAACAGATTTTTAATTATAATTAATTCTATAATTTGAGTTGGCTATAGAGTAGAGTACCTACCTTTTATATTCTTCTCTCAGGAAAATATTGCTGTTAAGAGCTTGCTCGTATTACTTTGAAATATTCATAATTTTAATTAATCAATTTATATTATATTCATCCATTATTTCTATGATTTTCATTTCTTTAGTCTCTAATTTTATTATATGTAAATTTTTAAGAAAGCTAATTTTTAACATGGTAAAATTTATTTAATTTATATATCTTATAAAATATTACTATAAGATGGGTGGAACTAATAAACTACAATATAATGGTAGATTAATTAAAAATAAAAGTAAAATATTTTAAAAATGTCAATAAAATCAGGATCAACTAGCTACTCCACAAACATTTCAACATCTGAAGTAAGATATATATTTTACATTTTTCTAAATTTTATATATTTTTTCATTAATAATTACTTAATAATAACACTCTTCATAATATAGATATTGAAAGACTAACAACCTGAATAATAAAACAATAATAATATTTAGCAGCAAAGAGCCAATAGAAGATTGGATGCAGAGGAAAGAACTGAGGATAATGTGAATATTGGCATGTGCACAGTCTACACTCTGTCTATGTTTGGAATTATTGCAATTATTGTCTACGTGCTAAACTTATATAAATTATTTTTTATAATTAATTATTATAGTATAGTATTTTATCAATTAATCTAAATATTTGTAGATAAGATTAAGAATGAATTTCCCTATTCTTATGATTGAATTTTGTTAAATTTTTAATAACTTGTTTTTAAAACAAGTTTATTGTTCGTCAAACCAACTGATAGTGAATATGCTGTTGAACTGTGAAAAAACTGCCTAAAACTTTATAACTAATTCATTAAAGTGTTCGAATAAATACAGAAGAAAACAATATTCATAAATTTCTTTAATTTCAACTCTTTTGAATATATTCAATCTTTATAGCAAAAACAGTATAATTATTTTCACTTTTAAAAATCTACATATATATTTTATTTAAAATTTTTAAATATATTTAGTCTGATCTTATTGTTTAATTTAACTTGCATTTTCTGAGAAGTTATTATAAATTATAAACTTTCTATCACATATTTTGCATATTAAGCCTTACAGTCTTTTCTTTCCAATTTTAATTTTCTACCCTTGAAATGCTCTTTCTTTATGCAAACATTCAGGACAAGCTTTATCCCCACAAAATTTATTAAAATTATTTGATAATTTCATATTCTAAAATATAAATAAAAATAAGCACAATAAATTTCAATACTAATAAAAAAAATTAACATTGTTTCAATGAATTCTTAAATTTAATCGAATTGAACTCTTTATCACATCCATGACATTTAGTTTGATCTGTTTTATGATCAATTAAATTTTTATAAGGTTGTGATAATGCAAATATTGGATCTTTAATATTAAAAATTATCTTCTTGTTTTCACCTATTGATAGCTAGTATTGCATAAATAATTATTTAAAGTTATATTCATATATTTATATTTGAATAAAAACACATCCTCATCATTGATGTGAGATAATCTTAAACTAGTTCTTGGAGGTTGTTATTTTATGATTATTGAGACATACCTAGTTAATTACTCTTTAATTCATTCTATTATTTCATCATTAATTAAGAATTGTGTAGTTAGCTGTTACTCTTACTATATATTTTACTAACATTTTTTTATATTAAGATTTATTCTTAAATGCTCAAATACCCAATAAATTAATCTGTTATTATAATATATAATTTACTCTCAGAATCGCTGATGTTATTTTTAGATAAAATACTGTATTAGAATTGCTTATCAAATTAACTTGAAATTTTATGGTCACTATAGAAATTAATTTATTGTTACTTATTTTATATTTTCGTTTTTTCTTTGCTGTTTTCATTCATCATTTGCAGCTTTGTTATTTTTATTAATTAATTTTAGAGAGTTATATTAAAAAAAAATTTATTTCTGTTATATTTTTATTTTATATTTATGATGTTGTAAATTAATCTGATTAATATCCAAAATGTTACTTTATATGAATATTACTAATATATTTCAATAAAAAATAAATTTATTTTTTAAAAATAAAATTATAGTAATTAACTACATTAAGAAATTTGATTGTTGGAGTAATTGCATGGTTTTTAGTAGTTTGAAATTAAAATTATTAAGAATATTTTCTTTACGTTTAGTATTTCATGTCGTTTTATTGTTAGCTATCTGCATTGTTTTAAGTATTTAAAACAAAAAATAAAAAGTGATTTTATTTGAATTTTTAGCTAAAATTTTATGAAAACAATTCATATTTATGAAAATAGCCATTCATAAGTATATTTAGTTGCTTATTTTAATATTAGTAAATTTAATTGGAGGAAAAATTGAATTAAATTGTATACTAATTCAAGTCTAATTAAATAAAAAATATATGATTTTTAAAGAATTTATGTGTAATAACAACTTTAAAAGGCTGTAGATGGTTGATTATAAAACAAATGTTTTACAATACTTTTAAATATACTAATTACATAATTTATAAGTTAAATTATTCGATATTAAAAGCTACATTAAATTTTAATATTTTTAGAATTTATTAAAAAATTATTTTGAATATTCTGAATTATCTTTTTAATAAAAAATTATTATTTAACAATTAAAACATTATCTTTTAAATACGAGTTTAATTTTCAAATGAATTCGATCCTTTCCTTTCCTTATTTGCAATAACTTACTTAAAAATTAAATATCTAAATAATTACATTACTTTGAATTTGTAAGTTAATTTTTTACATCGCTAAAACCTTAATCACTTTAATAAGACTTCTGCAACTTAATTTACTATGATTATTTATTTGATTTTGAGGTCAAATCGTTGTAATTTTTATTTATTTCTTTGTCAAATTAGATTTAGTTATATTTGAGTTTGTTTTCAATTTTATTATAATTTTTTGAATCATTTTGGTATGGGTCAAGGACTTAATTACAAATATTTTATAGTAATTAAACTAAAAATTGAATAAAATATTTATAAAATAATACTGTTAATTAGCGCAATCTCCATTAATAATTTATTCTTTCATTTTATGTATTGTTTTATAATTTATTTTATAATCTATTTATTCAATATTATTGTAGCTAGCGATACTAAAAATAAAAATTATGTTTAATTAATTTCATAATTTTTATTGATTTTTGATTGTCAAAAAATGAAAAATTATCGGATTAATCTTTTTTTTATTTTAATAAGTTAATAATAAATTAACAAAATAGGTTGATATTTATGTTATTTGAAGAAGAAACTATAAAAATTAAAATATATACAAATATTCATTACTTTATTTGATTTATACAATATTAGATAATTATATAAATTAATAATTTAAGGGAAAATCTGGAAATTTAAATTTTATAAGGCAAATAAGTATTTTATATTAATTTTTATTTTTTCTGTTTTGAAATTTATGGTTTACTTTTTAAACGAAATAAATTTACAATTTTCAACAGGTGAGGCAATTGCTATCTTCGAAAAGCCAAAATCAGCTGATGAAGCCTTAAAAGAGTTAAATGGCAGTAAGTTTTAG
>ARYC01000850.1:0-12057 GCA_000711775.1 Oxytricha trifallax | reverse complement strand
GATTAGCAGGTTGTTGGCTCAATTCTTATATGAGGATGCAGTTATCATTTCAGTTGATGAGAGCAACTTCCGATCGGACTCGATGCCCTCAAAGTAATGAAGCTTCAACATTTACAATTTATAATAGAAAATCGATAAATTAGAATGAAATTAATTAAGAATAAATGAAAACCTAAAGATGGTGTTCCTGGAGCAGCTGGTTATTCACTAAAATTTTAAGTTACAAAAAACATATCTTAAAATTTTTTTATTTCAGCAATACATACCAGCATGAGTAGCGACGTCAGTTGACCGAGAGTTCGTGAGACACTGGAAAAAGATGGGAACAGCAAAGTAAGTATGGCCAGATGGAGCAAAACACGAAGGAGAATGGAGAGATGACAAAGCTGTTTTTTGATTCCATTTCTGCTACCCTCTATACGAATAATTATTATTTAAATTCATATCAAAATATATTTACCGATTTTCGATTATTTTTCATAATTAAAGATATATATCGAGATTCCGTAAAATTACAGAAGCGATAAAAAAGGTTGCAAAATGATAGCATAATCCTCGCTAGCGATGACAAACTTTTGTATGGGAAAAATGCTCCTCAAAATGGATCAAAGTTCTGATTCTTCAAATTCGAAATTCTCAAAGAACTTACACCTCGAAAGAATCGAAAATGTTTAGGAATAATAAGAGAAGGTTTAAAATTCATTTGACTTAGGGTTATCTAAAAATTGTAATTAATAGGTTGGAAATATTAAAAGTGGAAAATTCGGTATGGCTAAGTCAATTTCGTAAGCAATTAACAATTTTGAAATGAAAAGCTTTATACAACCTCAGGGAGGTTAGAGGTTTAAGAAATATCCTAGACGCCAAAGAATCTTGTCAGCACTCCAATCTAAATTCATGGAGCGAAAGTTCTAAGCGGCGGGGGGGGAGGGCGGACGGGGTATGGGCGGGCGAAGTAAATGTTCCTAGCTCATCAAGTAACTAGAGTTAGAAAACCATTGAAAATACTAAGGTAATTATTAATGCATAATACTTTTAGGGAAATCCATAACTGAAACAAAAAAAAAAGCAAATTCAGACCCCTTCAATGAAAACTCGGCTAGTATTTACAAAGGACCTCTCCCCAATATTAGAGGTCCCTGAGACCTCCAACAAGAAATTCAGCTTGACTAAATCTTTTCAGAGTTTCCGCATAAATAGTTCAGTGAAATCAGTGGTGTCTGAAGACAATTCAGCTTTGAAAGTGAAGAGTGGTTTAACTCCTATTCTTGATAAAATATCAAAACTAAAACTTGAATCTTCGAGGAAGAAGTCTGTTGACCTGGATGCCGAAACCAAGTTGGAAAGTCAGTTTGCGGTCACTCCTAGAAAATTAAAACTCTCAAGTAGCTTCCACAAAGACTCATCGAACCCTGGGTCAGAGCAGGGAAACTTGCAGAGTGAAAGGGGCTCTTACTAAAAGCTTTAACCCCAGCTATTTATAGACCCTCGCTTGAAAAGCATTAAGGAATACTAGAGCGAGATGAAGCAGAATCTGGGACACTATGGTATGAAAGTGAGAGAGTTGTCAATTAAGAAAAGCTCAACTAAGAGATAGCAATTCACAATGTCTTATATTGCTGCCAATTTCCTAGGATAGAATTATCTCCAGTAAAGTAATAGAAGGAGCTTTTGACTCAGTTCTCTTTGAGAACTTCATCTACCAACCTTACGCAGTGTAAGAACTGATAAAGAACTACACTCGAAGAAAGTGGTCCTGCTGATGGACAACGCAGTCATTCATAAATATTCAGAGATGTTAACCACAGCCAGAAAGTTCAAAGTGAATGTGCTCTTCAACGCCGAATACTCGCCTTGGCTCAATCCAATCGAGCAGTTATTCTCCTTTGCAAAGAAGGAGATGAAGATGGACACTATTCAGAAAAAGTAAGTTTAAATGGGCATTACACTTTAAGGCAGCAATTGGTGAAGAGGGTTGCGGAAATCGTTCAGAATTTAAGAAAAGAAGACATCCAGGGGATGTCTTCTTCAGTATCAAGAAGTGGTTTCACACTCTTCGGTTCGGTTTCGTGTGATGATGTTTGTTTCATAGATGGAGTAGTGTATAAAACCTGTTTCCCTTTACAATTTCCCCTGGCATGTCAGTTTAAAATTCATCGCAGATTATTATAATTAATAACACTATTTATATTTTACTTAAAAATGTCCTAATTCACTCTTTACAACACTCAATTCTAAAATACTGCTTCTATTTCACATTAGCACTCTTAAAATGGCGGCATCCTTCGCGATTCTACTTAGTTGCATTTGCCTTTATATTATCGCAATTATGCATGAGTGCCTTATTTTGGCAAAACTTCAAAATATTAATGGAGTTACCTTACTTTCAAGCCACTTTTCGATAAATGAGAGAGGTTTTTATGAAAAAGTACCTATTTTGCCCTAAACTACGCAAGTCTCTGAAATCGCTAGTTTCGCAAATCTTCCGACTTCCCTTATTATACAGACCTCTAAATTTGAGATGTATGAATTTTTATAAATACATGCATAATTTTGACCAGTCCCCTCAATTTTTTGACCAACTACTAATAAAAAATGACAAATTGCAACAAAAACACAGGGGTTTTGAAATTTAGGGGATTTGGGGTTTACGCATTTTTCCATTGGTCTAATTATATTATTAATTTAATTTTAATTTTATTTTCACAATTTCCTGATTCAATTCTATTTTAGCAATAATACAAAGAAACTACGAACAATAACCACCAGGGCGAGGCTAGATAAAAATTTTGCTAACTTATTTAACAATCTTAAAGTCATAAAACTTCAAAATTTTTGATAAGAAAGAATTTTTGAAAAATAAGTGAAAATTTATATGAAATGTAGATATAGACTTATATTGAGAAAACTGTATTTAAGAATAAGAAGCAAATAAGAATAAAAAGCAGCACAAATTGAACTTATTGAGCAATATCTACAAATACTTATTATAAAATGCTGCAAGATACGTTCTCAAGCTTAGTTCAACTTAAGTCAGCTTAGGATTTGCTCAAATATACAGCCTAGAACCACTTATGTCTCAGATCAATATTCTTAATTCGTAGACCTCTCTAAGGCTCATAGTCCCCATTTATATTAAATCTTAATTATAATAATTATTATTAATTAAACTTTAAAAAGTTTAATCTAAAAGTTATTAAATTTATTCTTAATTAAATTTCTCTATAAAGAATTCATTTTAATAAGGACCATAATTAATTTTTAATAATTTATAAAAATTAAAGCCCAGTAATAATTATTATAATTAAGATTTAATATAAATGGGGACTATGAGCCTTAGAGAGGTCTACGAATTAAGAATATTGATCTGAGACATAAGTGGTTCTAGGCTGTATATTTGAGCAAATCCTAAGCTGACTTAAGTTGAACTAAGCTTGAGAACGTATCTTGCAGCATTTTATAATAAGTATTTGTAGATATTGCTCAATAAGTTCTATTTATGCTGCTTTTTATTCTTATTTGCTTCTTATTCTTAAATACAGTTTTCTCAATATAAGTCTATATCTACATTTCATATAAATTTTCACTTATTTTTCAAAAATTCTTTCTTATCAGTTAATTTAAAAGTCACTAATAATTTTTTAAAGGAATATTTGACACACAATATCATAATATCTCTCGACATGTTCTTAATGTAAATAAATAAATTAACAATAAATTGTCAAATTAATAATATATTTTTTAATTATTTTATTTAAGATATTAATAAAGAAAAGTAAACAATCAAAGAAGTGTATCTATTCATCAAACCTCAGGAAGTAATTACTCTAAAAAGAGGATTTATAAGACAAGTCAAGTCTCTTAGAATAGAGAGAAAAAAATAAATCAGAATGAAAAAAGTATTCAAGAATTTTCATGTCTCAGAGACCAATAAATTTTAGGTAAAAATAGAGGCTATATAATACATATATTGAAAATTATTGACATTGATACTTACCTTGATATCTACCTCACTCTTTATGATAAATTAGAGAAGAGAGTCAAAACGGATAACTAATATTCCTACAAAATTTCCTTTTAATTACATCTTACTTATGACAAGTTCAAAATGAATTGCAAATAAGTAAAACACTCTATCAAGAATAAAGTTCTTAGAGTATATGAATATAATCTAGCTTTATGCTATTTATTTAATTGAAAAAGATCATGCAAAATAAGGCTTCTATTTCTTGAAATGACACACAAAGAAACTTATCTTCAATAATTGCTAAAGAGAAACTGACTAGATAATACAGCAATTAGTTAAAGGAATAGAAGGTATTTTAATGCTTGGTATTTCATAAAGACTTAAAGCCACCTAATATCATTTTTTATTATCAACATATGAGAGAATAAATTATCGATTTCACCATAAATTTAAAAGTGCAGGTCTATGCATTAATCCATGTATTAATCATGTCTGAATAATTACCAGAGAGAGAGAAGAATGGAAAGACACTGCATGGGATTTATGGCTTTAGGAGTAATAATAATAGAGAGGAACATGCCAAATAACTATTTCTTTAGGTAATCATATAATTGATGAGAGTCTAATGAGCTATGTTATAAATGTAACAAAGCCAACAAAGAAAATGATTAAACAATAAAAACTATTAAATGACATCTATTAAGATTAAATTAAGAGAACTGCCTCATGATTTTAAAGTTAAGATGTGTGAAAGATTAAAAAAAATTATTTAATATATTCACATATATTACTAATATTTAAACTATAAACCCTTAAATTACCCAATTAAACCCTAATAATGTATGTCTTAATAGTAGATTTCTATAAATAAAAACTCAATTAGACTAATGAAAGGGTTTGATGTTATTAAATGTTTAGAAAGTTGTAACATTAAAATGAAATTAAATTTTAATAAATTATTTTTTATTTTTAAAAAAAATTTATATAATCGGTGATTAATAAACATGACCAACTAAAAACATATCAATTTTTAAAATTTATCATAGAACTTAAGAGTAAAAAGAATTTGGAATAAAGAAAAAATAATAAAAAAAGAAATAAAGTGTGAAAGATTCAGATATTTAAGCTAAATGAATGTTTTAATACAAATTTTTTGTTGATGGATATATTTTTTTCAATTAAGGAATATATTATTTAGTGTACTTTGATATTTATTTAATAAATGCTCCAAACATCCGATTTATTTTAATTAAATGATAATTTATGAAAATAAGATGGGAATTTTATTACTCTTGAAGCTAAAAAACACTCATTTTATTAGTAATTTGTAATCCTAAATCTTATCTCCTTGATTAGCTAATGATTTTATAAATAAATTATTTGAGATAAAATTGTTGTCAGATCATCTTTTTAATCGTTGTTTGTAAATTAAAGTGTTTTTTAAATGTTTTAACAGATAATTTTATTAAAAAATAAAAAATTGCCCAAATCAAATCTCTAAGATCTATAATTAAATTTATTTGAAATGATAAATATATTTTTACATTTTTTTAGTTTTTTTATATAAAACTGCTTAACTAAAATTATTTTAAACTTTCAATTTTATTAAATAACATATTTGTTGTAACCAAGGTACCCCTCTCCACAACTCCCCATACTCTTTCCTCACCTAAACCGAAATTCCCACTTCTTTCCAACCGATATAATACTTTTGCTATGAGAATTTTTTACTTCAAGTGAATCTAACTTAATCATGACATGCTTGGCTATATAAGACAAATTATTTTATTGAAATCAATAAATCCTACGGCCTTTTCTGCAAAAGCTCCTTTAAGAATTGAACATGTATTTAAATTTTAAACTAATTTCTGTTTAATATGTTATTTTATATAAACCATTATTTTTATTTTTAAAAGTTAAATATATTAAATCAATCTTATTCGAAAAAGATTATATGACTTTATTTTACTAATATTAAATTTTTTTTCAATTTTAATATAATTAAAAATAGTCAATACATATAAATCACTTTTATTTTCAAATTATGACGAATGAGAAGTCAATTTAAGATGTTAAATTTTTAATAATAATAATTTGCATAATAGCCAATATTATCTTAAAATAAATTCTTTTAAAATTAAATCATGATATTTATTCTTATAGGATCCTGTGCCCTAAAAGCTAGATTGATAAAGTGAATTTAATATAGTAATTTTCTTTATTAAAAATAAGAATTTCATGTTTGAATTAACAATATGAAGAAAAATATTCAAACTAAAGGTATTTTAAAGAATGCGGCAAGGGAGAAAGGTATTGGGAGGAGTGTGGTGTGATTTCTTATTTAAGATACATATTTATTTAAAAAAATTAATTATAAATACTGATTTCTCACAAAGTTCCAACTAAATTCTTTATTTATCTTAAGAATGGGTTTAAAAGCAAAGTACCCAATATTTTATGCTTTTAGTTGGGAATGAATTTTGCCTTATTTCCATTTAAACATAAATCTTTTTGCCTTATTTCTTTCTTTCAACAAAAGAAATTTTAATATTGAAGGAATTCAAATGAATTGGTAAATTAAATATTAAATAATAATTAATAAATAAAATTCGCGGCAGTTAGCTTCTAGACCTAGGCAATATGGTACTTGTTCGATTGAATATTTAAAATTAGATGGACTTTACTATTGGCGATATAATTTATTCGCATCTCTTGAGCGATATTAATTTTTGGTGGTTTGTTTAGTTGAACTTTACAAACTATAAATCTATTAATATTAATATAGTATATTCAAAATGTGGAAATTGAAGTTTTAAAATATAAATTTAAATTTAATTAAAACAGTCACTAATTTGCAATGGGTTTAAATAGAATTTATAATAGTAATTATCCAAAAGTTTCTGTATGAAATGGCCTTTGCTATGCACCAACTTCAATAAAAAGTTGGAAAGTTCGAATCCTGTTTTAGATTTTATTTATTTTATTTTTGAGTTCCAATATTATTTTTATTTATTTTTTTTTAAAAAAAAGTATTTCTAAAGCAGGATTCGAACTTTACAACATTTTATTGAAGTTAGTGCATAGCAATGGGCATTCAAAACCCCAAAACCTTTTCAGTAGTTTGATTGATTTTTGATTGATAAAAGTAGACTATTAGTGCATACTTTATTAGGGTTTTAATAGGGTTTATGTTGTGATTTAATGTTTAAATATTAGTATTTTAAGTGTGGAAAAAAAGCGAGTTCTTAAAATATTTCACACAAACATAATCTTAGAGTCATGTGGCAGTTCTCTGAATTTTATCTTTCTAAGTTGATGTTTAGTTAGTATGCAAGTTCTCTGAGACCTCCATTTATTTTATTTTTATCGAGATATTGTTTGATTCTCTGCTTAGAATCTCTCTCTCCTCTGCAACTAAGGTAATCCTTTCTTGGCATGTCGCTCTCTATTATTTTTACTGCTAGAGCCCATGCATCCCACGCTATATCTCCATCTCTCCAATCCTCTCTCTCTTTGAATATCCAGGAGTGCCGTATACATTTCCTTATGCAGAGGCTTGCACTCTTTGAGCTCTGTTGAAATCAATAATATAAACTCTAAGAGCTGAAAGTTCATCATGATGTTCTCTGGCTTTAAGTCTCTATGAACATAACCTAGCTTGTGAAGGTCTTCAATCCCTTCAACTATCTGCTATACTATCTAGATAATTTATCTCTGACATCTATTGTCAGATAAGAATTCTCTGTAAGTCATTTCAAGTAAAGCAAGCCTGAAGGGTACATGATCTTTACCAAGTAAAATAGCATCAAGCTAGATGATATGCCTGCACTCATTTAACTTTGCCTTTTAAAGAGCATAATACTCATTAGCAAATTCCATTTTGAATTTGTCATCAGCAAGGAAGTAATTGAAAAGATATATCTTGTAAGCATATTAGTCATTAGTAATGATTCTCTTCTCTATTTTATCTTCAAGAGTGAGATAGCTTTCTAGGCAAGAATATAAGTCAATAATTTTTAATATGGGAATCTTCATTGCCTCTATTTTAACCATGATTTTATTGATCTCAGAGACTGGAAAGTTCTTGACTGCTTTCTTCATTTTAACTAACTTCTAGACTTCAACTCTAAGAGACTCCACTGGATTTCTTGATGTTCTCTTTTATAGGAATCTTTTTCCTGTAGGCTCATGAATAAAGTCAAAACTTTAATTGTGCTTTTTCTTTAAGTGTACTTTGAGGTCTCTTGTATGAGAATATGACTTCTCACAAAACTCACAGACATACTTCCCATCTTTCTTTTAATGCTTGAGATATAACCTCGACATATCGTTGTGTATATCTTTCAAATGTCTCTTGTAAGTTGAATTGTAGAGGAAAATTTTATTGCATTCTTTGCATTTATAGTCAACTTTAGCTGGTATTTATTAATGCTCTATGGCGGGTTGTTTAATCTCCTCCTCAATTTGAGCAGGCTCTTTGATGATCTCCTACTTAGCTTGTATTTGAATCTCAAAGCTAGACTGGTCAAAGTTGTCATAAGTAGGCTCCCACTGAGTACAAGCGTCTCTGGTCATTTTTTTATCAGTTGCTGGAATGATAATTCTTATTGATCCAAGTAATGTCGCTCTTCTCAAAAGGTTAGCGCATATTTTAGTTTCCTGATATATTTTATTATAATAAAGATAAAATTTACCGATATAAACTAATATAGTAGAGTATAAGACACTCTGGTAAATTCTTTGCTGAGAGGTAAAATAAAAATCATCATAAACTGCTGTACGTTGACATATTTAATGAGAATTTTATACATTTTAGTAAATTAAAATACTCCTAATGAAGTTTTGTTTCTTTAGGAGGTCCTCCAAATCAAGTTTGAACTTAATTTGGAGGACCTCTAAAATAATTAAACATTATTAGGAGCAATTTAATGGAGATAGATTGATGAAAATGGAAATCAATCTGTGAAACTTTGAGCAAGTTTTTCAATGCTTCTCCTCATATCTTTTCAAGGTTGACCTCCAGTTGGTTCTCCCTATTTAGTAGTAAGATTTTGTTAAACTTTGAATGATATCCATAATTTTAAATTTCATTAACATTTCTAGAAAGAGGAAGCAAGATGGAGTCTATGATTGATGCAATGAAGAGAATTTAATCTTAAGATTTGATGGGAAAATTTTGAAGTAAAGAGGACCTTTATAGATATTTGGTATAGCAAGGTAAGTTCTTAAGTAAGATTAATAAATCCATTATAGTTGGATTGTTCTTGTCTACTTAGGAGTGGATTAAAATATAATTCTTAAAAGCCTTACTGAGTGAAGACAAAAAAGCTTTTAAGTCTAATGAAATTAGGATGATAAAGATACCTAACTACCCTGAAATATCAGTGACAAACCTATAGGACGATGCTATGAGTGATCCTGATGTTGCTCTCTACCATCCATCAAAGCTGCAATTCTCTAATAAGTTGCCAGAGAGAAACTTCTTCTTTGGTGTTCTTGCAACTCTGATTACTTAAATGAAGTTATTTAAGAAGTTCACAAGAAACGATACAGCATCTCTCCTGAAGAAAAAGAGAAGTAAGGTATTAAAATAAGTGATCCCTGGCTGTAGGAATTTCAAAAGCATCCTTTCATCTCAAGTAAGCTTAGTCTTCTAACTTTTTTTAAAGAAAAACTTGGTACTGCAATATACTTAATGAAAGATCGCAGCAAATTAAACAGAGAGAGAAAGTCTCAAGTAAAACATGAAATGAGTAAGAGACTCTTCAAGAGAAGAAACATGGGCCCAAGCAAGCCTTAAGAGGAAGAAAAGAAAGAGAAGCCAAATCCCTTTACGGGCAAATTTAATATGTGAACTTCTTCATTCGTTTAAATCTAATACTTATTTATAAACACAAAATCTCCCTTCTCTTGCGCATACTTTTGCTTTATCATCGCTGACTCTCTAAGCAGCACTCTTAATAAAATCGACTCTATCTATCTTTAAATAATGCATCAGATGATAGAGCAGCATTTTCTTATAATGACCTTTCAATTACCCCCCCAATATAATTCAGTTCCAATTAACTAAGGGCTGTAAGGAACATTAAATACAGTTGTTATATTTAGCCTATCATATTCCTTCCTTGAGTCTTTAGTTTTATGAACTGACAAGTTATCAACGAATAGAATAATCTCTTAGTCAGGGTACTTATCTCTGAGTTTTTGCAAGAACTTAATGTATTATTCAGTCTTTATAGAACGAGGGTGAATAACATAAGTCTCGAGGCCACTATCTTCACTTATTCCACCAAGAATAGCATGAGTTTACACCTTAATCTTTTAGTCATAAACTTCTATATTACTATACCTCTTGTACCAAGACCTTGATATAAAGGTATTGAATGTAAATACTGCCTTATCAGCGTGTATGAACTTTATATTATGCTCTTAAGACCTCTTCATTTAATCGTATATATAATTTAAATTTGTCTTATCAAATGGAACATTAAAGTCAATCACTCTCTTAATGCGATTGACTGTCTTGTAAGATATTCCGTTCTTTTTATATAAACCCCAATACGTATGTGCATAAGAATTTGATAATTGCGTAAACGAATTTAATTAAATGTGTTAATACGAAAAATTAAATTAAGGCTTTTTAACTAAATTTTAAAGTGCCTCTTTAAGGTCCTTAGAAAGCGAGTCCGTGTAATGCAGCGAATATTGAATCTTGATTCTCTTAGCACTTAACCGTACCAATTGATTAAGAATGATTAGTCAACTCGAAACAACCTAAAAATCCAGTACCTTTCCCTATTCACTTCCCCTATTTTTCAACATTTTCCTTCCCCCTACCCTGGCAACCCCCTAAAATCCAGTCTTTAGGCTTAAGCCAGAACCACTTTTTCGACCTTCAAACCTTCTACCCGAAATTTCCATTTTGAGTACCATTAACTTCTAGCGATTCCCTCCTTCACATTTCTCCTCACCATTATTCAGTTATAGACAGGCAAGGCTTTTGAATTTTAACGGATTTTGCGATTTCGACATTTTTTTAAAAAGCCAATTTTGAATGGGCTCGAGCTCGAAACTTTCTAAAAATTATCATGGCTCTTCAACCACCCATCACCTTGAGACTTAAAGCTGCTAGTTATGTTAGTAACAGTGAATTATATCTACTTGAAGTGCAATTTCTTCTAGCTAGCTCTAAATCCGGAGGATAGAGACGAAAGTGTGAAAAATCTCTCAGTAAATTTGAAAATCCAATCCAAATTTTAATAATCCAGCTATTTAGTATTAAAATCCAGTCGAATTAATCATTAAAATCTACCATAAACTAGATGAATCCAGCCCCTGGATTTAGATGGCTTCTAAGACTGACCCTCCTCAACTTCTCAATAAGGAAGCTGGTAAGCTCAAATCTTTGATATTACCTTCTATTTAGAACCTATTAATGATTAGCAGGTGCCAGAACTGGTACCCGAACAAGAAAACTTACCTCAGATTTTTGAAAATCTACTAGCCAATGTGAATCTTGAAGATGCGGGTAAACCTAAAGGTATAAAATCTGAATATAAAAATGCACAAGACAGTGCTAAAATCAATCGTGCAAAGGAATTTCTGCACTAAAACAACTTTAATTTAAGTTTGCTGTGGAGCAGGTGGATTTTGCAGGTTTGAAAAGACTAAGGATTTTAAGTAGTACGTGAGAAAGTATTTAAATAACAATAAACCCAAGTAAGTGAAGCACAGCCACGAAAGTAAATCTTTTATTTCAGAGCCTCCTGAACTATCTGCAATCGACGGTGAGGTGAAGGTGAGTGATTTCACTACGAGCGTAAGCTTTGCAAGCGATTAGAAACATGATAAAGAACCCTTACCTCAACTCTTTATTAACTACGGCGCGATCATCGGCCACGAGGTGTTAATTAAACACTTTGAAAATTTCAAAAATTCTAAATATTATGAAAGGTCTTGCATCTTGAAGAAAAAGTGACTCGTAGCAATCAGTCACTTTTATCATTTTTGAACAATTTTGAGAACGTCAACGATCAATAAATACTCTAGGACCTGTTCTCCCTGCTGGTGGATGTAATTCTCAGCAATAG
>ARYC01000849.1:0-13896 GCA_000711775.1 Oxytricha trifallax | reverse complement strand
AAGAGATTTAAGGAAGCATCTTTTAAAAGCTCACAAAAAAGAAATAGAGATTGAAAAACATGAAGATGAATTGAAGCTACTCAATAAAAGAAAAGCTAGAGAATCTTAGAAAGTGGTAGAGCTCGATCAAGCAAGTGAATCAGAATATGTGAGGAAATCACGCAACCTGCTTGCATCTGAAATCACAAAGATTATTATTAAAATTTAATACAAAAAAATTCCAGTTCTTGCTTAAATTGACATAAATACTTCTCTTTAAAGCTACCTAATATTAGAAGACTCCTTTGATAAGAAAGTTATCAATGATCATCAATACGCATACAAGGTGTATCCCTTCAACTATCTCTTAAGCGATGATAAATATTAGATGGAGTTTACAAATGAGTATCAAGTACTCACTCAAGCAAATTTAAAGAGTGCAGTTACTTAATAAAACTAGATGCAGTTCTCCTTGCCAAAGATCATGTTACTTTCAGACTCCCACTCTATTAAATGACTCTCAGAGATTTCATAAATGATCAAAGAAACCATAAGCAGCTTGGATTAATAGCAACTCAGACCATACAAGGTATTAATGAGCTTCATAAATTAGGGTTTGTTCACAGAGATTTGAAGCCAGAAAATATGATGATAAACTTTTCTCCAGTAAGAGTAGCAATTATCGATTTCAATAGAGCCTTAAGAGTGGAAGTATCAAGGCTTGGGACTGTAATGGGAACTCCAGGCTATTATCTAGAAAGAGAAGACTGAAGAGATGGAGACTTATAGTGGGATGTGTGGGCTTTAGCAGAAAGAATAATAGAGTGCGATATGCCTCGTTTCTACACTACAAGGTGTGAGAAGGATGCTAAACAAAGAATAAAGTAATTTATTGACAAAACATGAGTTTCTCGATCAATGAAACAAATGGCAGAGTCAATATTAATATAACCAAACTCAAGATCAGACATATCAATAGAGCAGATAGAGTTGTGGCTAAGTTAGATAAACTTCAGACCTCTACCACACGATCCAAAAGTGCGTTTTGAGTGATTAAATTAAATACAATTTACTATATATTTCACATTAAAACCTATTAATAACCCCAACTCCTAACAAATTCCCTACAAATCAAAGCACTTATAAACCTCATTAAGGGGTTTTGGGGTTTTGATTGCCCTCAATTATCTTTAATTCTCTTAAGAAAATTACAAAATATGATCTTCTTTTCATTATATTTCTTTTATTTTCAATTGTTATTGGAAATATTCTCGTATTTATTTCATATTGTGATTTTTATTTAATATACTTATTTTATTTTATATAAATATGTATTTATATTTTGTACTATTATAGTTATTTAAAGAACATCTAAATAATCAATAATATTAAAAACAAGGAATAAATTCACATTTTAAAAAAAAAACTACCTTATCAACTCACAATTTATAACTTTATATAAACCCCAAATTTGTAATTTATTATTACCATTATTTCAGATATTTTAAATATCCGTTCATATATCGTTTTCAATTTTTCAAAATCTTCCTTGATAATTTTTTATAATCTTCAGCCAATTAATTTAAAATTATATGCTTGTTTAATTAGAATTCATATTTTTCATTATTTTACTCATCTTATTCTTATTCACATAATATATTTATTTAATGTTGTCTTCTACTACCATTTCTGGGGAGAACTTTAAGTATCTTAAAATATATAATGCAAGATGATTTTCTCTCACTTTTAGCAACCAAATAATTTGTGTTAATCAATAAGAACCTGCTAGTTAATTTGAATTAAAAGTGTATCTCAGACTCAATGCCAATACGATCAATAATATGCTCAAAACAAGTGGAAAAAGTGCTGCTATAAACTACTATTATTTACAATCATTAATAAAAAATAATGCTACTAGTCAGGGAAAACTTATGATAAGTCATTTGTAAGTTCAAGAGGCTATTGCCAATGCACTAACTACATTTCAATTGATTGGAGCTTGCTTTTGTAAGCAGTTCCAGATGGATTGAAGAATGGATCAACAGAAAGGCTCATTTTATAGATGATTACGCTGTTCAATTGTTAATTATTCTAAACTACTATAAATAACCAGTATTTTATAATAAAAAAAATTAATAGATTTAAGTTCTTATTTTTGTTTTAATAATTTAACCTTGGAATTTGATGAAAAAGTTAATTAGAAATTCAATTTAAGATTGTGAATTATTCTCCTAAGATAAAACAAAAATACTTTAGTTCATGCTGACATTTATGACTCCAATACTTAAAGAATTATAAAAATTGATATTATTAGATTTTTGCTATTTCACTGTGCTTATATTCACCTTTTATAACTATTTCTACTAAATAATTTGTATTCTATGATATGAGGTAAACATTGTTTTAATGCTAAATTAAAGATAAAAACTGCTTTTATTGAAATGGGAATAAATATCACGTCATAAGGAGATGTTTAAGATTAGCCATCAATCACAAATTTTCAAGAATATAAACTTCTAAGAATTAATATAAGATTATAGAGCGCAAATTATCCTAAGAAAGCTGAAAAGATAAACTTACCGGAAAGAATAAATAAATAACTAAATTAAAACATCATCAAAAAGAAATTATAAAATCTGTAAATGGATTTTACCCATGAAATAAATTTATATTTTGAGGGTTATGAATGAGGAATTCGACATTATAGCAATTAGAGAAATTGTTAGTTTTGGATTTTTTCTACAAATCAAAATATCTCTTTAAATGTCTATGTTGAAATATATTTTAAACATTTAATTTGGGTCTCATTATAGCAAAACAGTCAAAATTTATATTTAAAATATGTTTCAGATAATAAAAATATTTTAGAATGACATTGAATATTACAAACAGAATTATTAAATATTAAATCACTTTTTGATAATAAGATAATCAAACTGACGCATCATATCAAAGATATATAAAATTAATAAAAAGACATATAAAAAATTAATCAAAAATTGATCAAATACTAAGAGCAATTGATAAGAAATATATATAAAATGAGAATAATTTTGACATTTAATAATAATTATATAATTGAATAAATTTTTAATTAGAAAAGCAAAATACCATTTAATAATTATACTGCCTATTATAATATTAAGCAACTTATATTATATTTGATAAAATTTTTAAATATTCAGTCATTTGAAAGAAATAATACATCAAAACATATTAAACAAGTATATAATATTAATAATTAGATAATATTTTTTGTTTTTAAAATTTGTGATTATGTAAGGCAGTCGAGAAAAGTTATCCGGCATTTCTCGATAGCCTTAAATTTTAAAAATAATCTTAAATATTTGACATAACTCTATTAAACTTTTTAATTATCTATAGTATTATAATTCTAATCAATCTGTAAATTTTAACAAGAGTAAATGTTATATTCTTTTAACATAAAAGTTTCTCTTTATCTTAATTACTTTTGTTTAAGTTAATAAATTATATTTTACACTATTTTATAGAAGTTAATTTAAAAATCAAGGCAATAATTAATAACTAATAATAGAGTATTAGTTAACTATATATCATATTTTAAAAGTCATGACTTTTTAATTAAAAGTACTTTAGTTTATTCGTTTAATATATTAATTTTTAATGAATAATCTAAATAATTTTAATACCTATTATACTTATAAATTAATTTCTATTAACTAATAATTTATAGCTTATATGCAAATTAAGTGACTGTAAGTTCATTATATATTAGCTTTCCTTTCATAAAATTTAACTCATTTAAATATAGCACATTTTATAAACAAAATAACAATGAATAATTTATTTTATCTCTATTAATCTATACATTCACCTATTTTTTTTGAAAGTCTTACCAATTCTTAAATGCAATAAATGACAACAGCTATGCTCAAGGTTACAAGACCAAGTGATCAAATAAGAGGGAGCAATCAAAACCCTCTCAGTAGTTTGATTGAGTTTTTGAATGATATAAGTGGACAAATTAAGCATACTTTATTAGGGTTTTAATAGGCTTTATGTAGGGGATTAGGGTTTAAATGTTATGTAAAATCGATTGTATAAGAGAGGTTTTATTTTAAATACTCACTAAAACAGTACTTTGCCATCATGGGCCTACTTTCTAAACTTAATATCTCCTAACCAACTTATTATTTGGTCAATTGTTTGTTCTACTCTATGGTTAGGTCTTAGTATTATCTGCTCTGCCATTTCTCTTATTTTACCTTTTATTTTATCCAGCTCTTGATACTGCTGTATTCTTTGCTTTGAATCTTTATCTCTTTTGCAGCTGTAGTAATCATTTCTTGGCATATCGCATTCTACAATTATTGCTGCTAGAGCCAAAATATCCCACTTAATATCACCATCTCTCCAATCCTCCCTCTCTGGAAAGTATCCAGGAGTACCTAGAACGTTGCCAAGTCCAGACGCTTCAACTCTCTATGATCTATTGAAATCGATTATTACAACTCTGAGAGGTGAAAAATCAAGCATAGTGTTTTCAAGCTTTAAATCTCTGTGTGCATATCCTAAAGTATGAAGCTCTTATTAGCCTTTGCAAACATTTGTAAGAATAAGATATAGCTACTTTGAAAACCTTTAATAGTCTCTTAAGGTCATTTAGTAGAGAGGAGGCGAAAAGCTACATGATCTTGAGCAAGCAGAATTGCATCGAGCTTTATTATAAATCTGCTCTGACTATCTCTTGACTTAGTAAGTGCTTGGTATTAATTGACGAATTCCATTTGAAACTTGTCATCACATTAAAAGTATTTGAACGGATAAATCTTGTATGCGAACTGCTTATCTATTATAACTTTTTTCTCAAACTTATCCTCAAGTATAAGATAACTTTCTTTACATTCTTTATTGTCAATCACATTTTAAATTGGAAGCTTTATTGCTTGTACCTTCAATGTGATTTTCACTATCTCAGAAGCAGGGAGGTTTCTCACTGCTTTAATTAGCTTATTTTCTTGCTTTACTATTTGCTCCAGTGATTCTAAGGGGTCTCTTGGTTTTATTTTTAAAAGGAAGACATCACCAGTCTCAGGATCAATGACCTCAAACTTCTTACCATGATGTTTTTCTAGGTGAACTTTTAGATCCCTTTAATGATTGTATTGCTTATTACAGTAAAGGCAGAAATATTTTCGATCTATTTTTTCATACTTGAGATAGAGCTTAGGCTTGTTTGAATGCTGCTCTAAGATATGACGCTTGAGAGCAGATTTGTAAGTGAAGTTCTTCTCACATACTTCACAAAAATGTTCTATCTTTCTTTCCTTTTTCTCTTCCTCCTCTACAATCATTTTAATTGGTACTTCGCATTAAATTTCCTAACTCTGCATATCTATTTGACAATTGAATTGCTATTAAAAGTTTTAGACCTAAGGCAAAATAATTTCATGTTCATATTAGGTAGAGGCATCGCAAGTCTCAATCTTTCTTTTATTCATGAAAGAAAGTTTTTGCTGGCTAATGCCAAGCAATGCCGCTTTTCTAAGTAAGTTACCACTCATTTTATAATTACTATTAATAATTATATAAGCTGTTTAAATTCTACCTTTATACACTAGTAAGAGCATATCTTCAAAGATTTAGAGAGGTTTAATGGGAACAGAGTGCGAGACATTAGTTTTATAATTCTTAACTTTAGAGATAATTTATATACGAATTCATCCATTTTATTCATTAAAATGCACCTAAATGTGTTTTGTAAAATTAGGTGGGGCTCCTAAATTTGTCCTAGTAAATTTAGGAGGGGAGGTTTTAAAATTTAATATTTTTAATGTACCTCCTAATACGGTTTTGACCTTTAATATAACCTCCCTAATTAAGTTTTAAATAAATTAGTAGCACCACCTAATTAAATTAATTATTATTATGAGCAATTTAATGGAGAAAGTTTGATAAAAATGGAAGTCAAACTTTGAAACTTGGAGAAAGTTCCTCCATCTTTCTCTTCCTATCTTATTCAGGTTGACCTCCAGGTGGATCTCCCTATTTAGTAGTAAAATATTAGTAAGTTTAGAATGGATATCTATAATTTTAAATTTCATAAACATTTATAGAAAGTGGAAGCAAGATGTAGTCTGTGAATGATGAAATGAAGAGAATTCAATCTCAAGAATTGATAGGAAAAATTCGAAGTAAGGAGGACCTCTATAGATATTTGTATAGCAAGGTAATCTTTTATCAGATACTAATATATTAACCATAGTTGGATTGTTCTTGCCAACTCAGGAAGGAACAAAAATCTCATTCTTAAAAGCCTTATTAAGTGAAAAGAAAAAAGCTTTTAAGTCTAATGAAATAGGATGATAGAGATACCAAATTACCCTGAAATATCAGTAACAAACCTCTATGATGATGCTATGAGTGATCCAGATGTTGCTATTTATCTCCCTTCTAAGTTGAAACTCTCTAATAAGTTGCCAGAGAGAAACTTCTTCTATGGAGTCCTTGGAAATCTGAAATCTGAGTACTTAAATGAAGTAATTTAAGAAACTCACAGGAAACGCTATAGCATTTTTCCAGAAGAAAAAGAGAAGCAAGGAATTAAAATCAGTGATACGTTGCTGTAGGAACTGCAAAAGTACCCTTTCATCTCAAGTAAGCTTAGATTTCTAATTTTATAGAAAAACCTCTCACTGCTATATACTTTATGAAAGAGCGCAGCAACTTAAACAGAGAGAGAAAGTCTCAAGTAAAGCATGAATTGAGTAAAAGACTCTACAAAGATTTATAAAAATCAGATGATATGAACATAGATGCAGGAGCTGGCACTAAGAGAAGAAACATAGGCCCAAGCAAGCCATAAGAGGAGGAAAAGAAAGAGAAGCCAAATCCCTTTAAGGGCTAATTTAATATGTGAATATATTCATTCGTTTAAATCTAAAACTTATTTATATACACACAAATTCCCTTCTCTAGCGCACACTTTAACTTTCTCATCGCTGACTCTATTAGTAGCACTCTTGATAAAATCTACTATATCTATCTTTAAGTCGTGCATCAAGTGATAGAGTAGAAGTTTCTTGTAGTGGCCTTTCAATAACCCCAATATAATTCAATTCAATTGAACTGAGGACTGTAGGGAACATTATATACAGGTGTTATGTTTAGTCTTTGATATTCCTTCCTTGAGTCTTTAGTTTTATGGACTGATAAGTTAACTACAAAAAGAATGATCTCTTAGTCAGTATTACACAGTCTTTATTGAGCGAGGATAGATAACATAAGTCTCGAGGCCATTATCTTCACTTATTCCACCAAGATAAGCATGAGTTTAAACCTTAACCTTTTAATTATAAACCTCTATGTTGCTGTACCTCTTGTATTAAGATCTAGATATAAAGGTATTGAATGTAAACACAGCTTCATCAGCATGAATGAACTTATATTATGCTCTTAAGCCCTCTGCATTTAATCGAATATATAATTTAAATTAGTCCTATAAAATGGAACATTAAAGTCAATCACTCTCTTAATGCGATTGACTGTCTTGTAAGATATTCCATTCTTTTTATATATGTTCGCTATAGATTAAGCAGAGATGTGAAGCTCAGGAAATTGGCGATGAAACATCACAGCCCTCTAGGCTAGAGAGAAATGAGCCCAGTATTTAAGAGTCTTATCATTAATAAGATATTCAATATGATGCTGCTAAAATTTTAAGGGTCTCTTAGGCTAAGAATTAAGATGCTATCTCTTTAAATTCAATGCTAATAGACAGTGAGACCTCACAGTTGCTGGAGATTTATGGAGTAGCCTTGCTATAGACGTATAATTCAGAACAGGCTTGAGTTATTCGCTATATTCATCACATCCATATCGCAATTTAAACAATAAATCTATATACTCACTGTCATAAACTGACCCCAAACCTCGCTATACTCACTTAAATTACTAATATTTAAACAATAAACCCCTACATAAACCCTATTAAAACCCTAATAAAGTATTAATGCTTATCAGGCAGATAACTTAGTCGTACATTTATCATCATGAAATAGAGTATTCCGCTTCTCTATTCTACCGAATGACTCTGTTTACCTTTTATTTCGATTTCAAATATGAATAACAAAAAGAGCTAAAGGTAATTTTTATTTTAGTAAGGGATTTATAAGTCTGATAATTTCATCATTAAGATCTGAAATTAAAGATACAGAACGATCTTGCGACATTCAAAATTCAATGATTCTCAAAGCATCACTGAGAGAATAAGAGCAAGGAAAACTTATAGTGTAATTATTTGATTGAGAATAATCTTATCAATTATTCTTAAATACGAGACTTATAGAAACCCATTTCCTTAAACAAAGAAAGAATATGCATATATCCAATTTAAAGCCTGCTATTCAATGAAAATCACGTACTATCGACCTTACTAGAACGAATTAACAGTCTGAAAAAAATGAAAATAATGATATCGACTGTAAACTTACAGTAATTATGGGAAGTTAAATGAATGAGAATGAAATTTACGTGAAGCTATTATTTTTTGTGTGATAAATTTTATAGTTAATTTTTATAGCAACTTTTTCATATATTAATGATTTCTTAATTTTTCTAATATGTTTAAAACATATAATGATATGCCTTCTTTAATCTTAAAAAACATAAATATATCTCTGACTAAATGAAAAAGAATTAATAAAATCGATTATTATAAAAAATTTCCAAAACCATTCGATTCCCTCCTTCACTGACATTGACCTAATGTTCTTTAGCACTTAATAAATGAATTAAGCTTATTATTTTTATAAATATTCTTTTAATGTTTTCATACCTTTTTTCTTATCCCTTTTTTATATAGGCTTATAAATTTATTCACTATTTAAAAAAGTATTTAAGTCATACTTTATTGTCAATTAACACCAAACAATTTACTACTTTTTATTATTACAAATGTATATATTTAAAGGTATATAAATATAAAAATCTCTCTATTTTTATTCAGATTTTCATTTATTGTAGATATTTTATCATTAATTAATCATTAAATTAGTTTATTCAGAGGTTAGTTCATATATTTATTTAGTTATTATCGTTTAAGTCTTTCTATAAACATTCAGTTTTTGTGAATAAAGTACTTATAATTATAATATATTAGCGTATTTATTCAAGATTTATATTATTGTAATTAATCAATACTTAATAGAATATTGTTTAATTATGTAAAAATATAATTATATCCTTTGACAATTTCTATCTACAATTATTAATCCCATAGGTATATACCAATTTCATAAAACTATTGATTTTTATTAAATTTTAATTATTAAGTTATTACATAAAGAATATGGGAAATCGAGAGAATCAAGCATCTTCAAGAATTTATATTAGAACCAGATAGCACCGTGGGAGTCTAAACAGTTTTAAATGAGATAGTTTCAGATTCAAGATAGTAAATGTGGAGAAAACTGATTGAAACAATAACAAATTAGTTGAGGAATAGCAGAATGGGGAGGTAAACTTAAAGTTAGTTGAGTGATTGGTCCTAAGGATCGCAGTGAAGCAGAAGTGCTCTCTTTAATTATTTAGTACTTTAAATTGTATTAGAATTAAGTATAAAATTATTTAATAAAACCTGAATTTATGGAAAAAGAGAATGACAAATCATGAGCAGTATTCAATGCTAAAGAACCAATGAAAATGCCAGCTGACAACAGCTAAATCAAGAAAAGGTCATTGAAATCAATATTCACAATTAGAATTAGGATTTAGTTGGTTAGTTTTTAGCACATAATTAAAGGGAAAATATCACGATTAATCCCTAGGGTAAACACTTACAACTCTCAAAATGCAATTAGGATTTGATAAAGAGAAAGTCCAAAAAATTTGAAATTAAGTTAATGACTGTAAAATATCAATTAGATTGATGTTTTTAGTGCTTTAAGCAAAGAATCAATGAGACTAAGAGGATGCAGGATTAAAGGAAATAAGAAAGAGATGAATAAACAGCCAATTAATGCAAAAGAAATGGTTGAATGAAATTGTAAGTTGATAAAAGAAGATTTTTTCTAAAAAATTAAATTTATCAAAAATATCAACAAATTAGAAAAGATATATTTGATATTATACATAATATAATAAATAACAGAAGAATACAGTTAAAAAACATGAAAGTAGTCTGTATTACATTGAATATTGAAATTTATATTTTTAATTAATTAATTAATTATTCAAAAGTTTCTCTAATTATAAATAATATATTTATTTAATTTTGTATATAATATAAATATTTTAAAGATTTATAAGTAATAATTACTATAAATTCGGTTTAATAAATAGTATATAATAAGGTTTACAATTAATTTACATTAATTTATCATAGAATTATTCATGGAATTTAACGAAATAAAAAAAATATATAATAACATAATTATAGATAAATTAAACAATAATTAAGGAATTAAATAACAGAATTTATAAAAAGAGACTTAAATTGGCATTAGATATTATTTATAAAACCCCATTAGTAAAATTTTAAAAGAATTTGGGGAGTAATATAAAAATGAAAGGAATATAATGTAAATATGAATAGTAAAACCATAATAACTTTAATTATTTAAATCTTAAGTAAAGCTGATTAGAAACTTAATCAATCAATAATACTAATTGTTTTTAATCTCACTTTTTCTATTTGATTAACTTAATTGGGTTTCTTCATGTTTTGTGTTAAATTATTTTCCCATTTCTCCTACCCTATATTCTGATTTCTTTTATTTCAAAAGTGAAAATCTCAAATTCTTTAATTTATTCTTCTTTCCCTAAATGGATTAAGCTTATGTAATTTCTATTTTTATCTGAGTTATTCTATTGCATTAATAAGTGAATCTGCAATCATCTTGACTTTTATTTAGAGAGGTTTTTAAAATTGCTCCTACCATATATAAATGGGAAAAATGAAAGTAAAACAGAAAAGTTGATTTAGAGTTCAGTTGGTATTACATACTGACTATTAGATTTTTTGTGAAGGGTTCAATTCCTACGAATGTTGATTTTCTTAAAGAGTGATTGGTACAAGAGAATTAAAAGAAACACTATGTATAAAATGTTAATTAATAATTTATAAACCACCTTTTAACTAATTATTTTATGCTTTTAATAATACCATTTAAGAATTTAAAAAATAATATTAAATATAAAGTCATAATGGATATAATTCTAACAAATACTCAAATAAAGTAGCATTTAATAAATTAATAAAATTAACGTAAATTGAAATTAAATAAAAAAGTTTGATATACTAAATATTAAAGAATTGAAAATAAAGATTTAATAATTATTGGTAACAAGCGAGATTCATATGTTATGAAAAATAATATAAAAACGATATAGAAATGGTACTAAAACATCATTAATTAATTAAGAATGAAGATTAGAAATTAAGAACTATAATTATTATTGGCTGAAATTAAAATATAATTAGGCTAAAATAAATTTACACACCCTGATTGGTTTATTTATAAGGCCAATTAATCGAGTCAATGGTTTTAATAATTAGCCCAAACATTATTAATTTACGCCAAAATTAATTAAATTTAAATTTAATAGTACTTAACTCCTAATCTTCATTATTAATTGACTAAAAAGGTTTTATAGAATAATATAATGTTAAATATATACGGTAGATAATAAGATATTTAAAATGTGACATAAAAAGTAGCAATCTAAAATTTAATAAAAAGAAGAACTTCTTCTGAAAATTCTAAGATTCGACTCAAGTTTACAAAAGATTAACTCCCTTTTTTTAGATTTCTCCTAATCAAAACCCCAAAACCCCTTAATGAGGTTTATAAGTGCTTTGATTTGTAGGGAATTTGTTAGGGGTTGGGGTTATTAATAGGTTTTAATGTGAAATTTATAGTAAATGTATTTAATTTAATCACTCAAAATGCACTTTTGGATCCTTTGGGAGAGGTCTGAAGTTTATTTTACTTAACCACAACTCTATCTTCTTGAATGTTATGTCTGATCTAGAGTTTGGTTTTAAGATTATTGATTCTGCCATTTATTTTAATGATTGAGATACTCTGGTTTTGTCTATAAATTACTTTATTCTTTACTTAGCATCTTTCTCACACCTTGTAGAGTAGTAATCTTTCCGAGGCATATCGCACTCTATTATTATTGCTGCTAAAGCCCACACATCCCATTGATAGTCTCCATCTCTCCAGTCTTCTCTTTCAGGATAATAGCCTGGAGTTCCCATGACACTTCCTAGCCTTGATACTTCTACCCTTAATGCTCTGTTGGAGTCAATAATTGTCACTCTTACAGGTGAGAAGTTTATCATTATATTCTCATGTTTCAAATCTCTATGAACATAGCCTAACTTATGTAGCTTTTTTATACTTTGTATGGTTTAAGTTGCTATCAAAGCAAGCTACTTATGATTCCTTTGATCAGTAATAAAATCTCTGAGGGTCATTTCATAGAGTGGGAGTCTGAAAGCAACATGATCCTTGGCAAGGAGGACAGCATCTTGCTTGATTAAGTAACTACACTCTTTAAACTTTGCTTGAGTTAGTACTTGATACTCATTTGTGAACTCCATCTAATATTTATCATCACTTAAGAGATAGTTGAAGGGATACACCTTGTATGCATACTGATGATCATTGATAACTTTCTTATCAAAGGAATCTTCTAATATAAGTTAGCTTTAAAGTGAAGTGTCTAGGTCAACTTAGGCAAGAACTGGAATCTTTTTAATTGAATTTTAATCATAATCTTTGTGATTTCAGATGCTTGTAGGTTGCGTGATTTCCTCACATATTCTGATTCACTAGCTTGTTCGAGCTCTACCATTTTCGAAGATTCTCTTGTTTTCTTTTGTTAAGTAGCTTCAATTCATCTTCATGCTTTTCAATCTCTAAATCTTTCTTGTGAGCTTTTAAAAGATGCTTCCTTAAATCTCTAGTATGAGCATACTGCTTATGGCACTCGAAGCAATCATACTTTCCGTCGATTTTTTCGTGCTTTAAGTATACTGTTGGCTTGGCTTCTCTATGCTCTTTCATATGCCTATACCAACTAGATTTATGAGCGAAGTCTCTCTCACACTTCTCACAAAAGTATACTTCTACTTCTTGAGTTTGTATAGGAATTTGATTCATACCTTTTTCCTCCTCTCTGTCTCCCACACACTTGTTTGCCATTTATTTTCTATTATTAATTTCTATTTTAATAACAGAGACCTCAAGTGATAGCTCTGGTAGTTCTTTATGAGAGTTCATCTCACAGCTATCACACTTTTCATTGCTGCCAAAGGTAAGTCTTGTTTAGTTTGATGGAAGCGCTGTTGTTTTTCTTAAAATGTTAGCGCTCATATTTAAATTTGAATTTAAAATTATAAAACTGCCTCTATAACTGAGAGCTTATATGAGAGCTTTGCATGCCTACAAGTTTATAGGGAAGTTATTAGAGTATTAGAGAAGAAATGTAAGTGTTAAGAGACAATCCAGCTCTTAATATGGGGGAGGAAATAACCATTTTTACTATCAATAATAAGTTGATTACAGCACGTACCGATTTAGGAGGTGCACCTAATTAAGTACGTACTGCTTTAGGAGGTATTTTATGATTTTATGATTAAAATTAAGGTGCTCCTAATTAAGTACAAGCATTTTAGGAGCTGCTCCTAATTAAGTACGTACCAATTTAAATTTAAAAATATGAAACTATAACAGTAGAAATTGATATCAATCTCTCAAGTTTGAAACGAGTTCTCATAACCTTCTCCATATCCTTCTTAGAGGTTCACCTCCTATAGGATGCCCATATTTAATAGTAAGTAAAACAGAGGTATACAATTGAAATCAATAAACTTAAATTTGAATATTATTTCTTAGATCTGTAAACAAGATGGATTCAATGAAT